>NQII01005404.1:0-102941 GCA_002778355.1 Clitarchus hookeri
GTGTGTGTGTGTGTGTGCTGCAAAGTAAAAACTAGTCTGTTCTGCAGAGGGTGGCACATGTGGGGAAAGAGATCTCAAAGCAACGTAGTCAGACTGCACTACCACTGACAAGCACCGTGCCATGAAGAACAGATGATTTTGCTGATGATGCCGGAACAGATTGCTTGAAGTTTTGCAATCAGCTTGATGTGCCACTGGCAATGCCATTTGCCCTTTGAGCTTCCATCTGTGTTGTGTTCCCCCTCACATTGAGCCACGCCACCTCCAGCCCCTGCAACACTGTCTCTCCCATCTCTCCATGGGAAGAGTCTGCTGGTGTTCAGGCTCCCAGCCGCCTAGCAGTTCAACTGTTCACACAGCACCGTGTGCCAGTTGAGTGGGTGGTGGTGTCCACCCCTTATGGCAACTTCTTGCATGCACATTCCAGCTGTGCAGATGGAGCGGTTGGCTCTCGCCCTTATGCTGCTTCCCCTTCCTCACTCACCCGCCGCTGAACCCTCATATGCCACCGAATGGCCTTAGTGTCGTGAGACAGAGAACCTTGACTCCCATAACTCACTGGGTGTTTGTCAAACAAATGCACCCAGACACATACTCAAATCATTGGGTCGGCGGCGGGGCGCCGTGTAGCTGTGGTTTGTTGGGCATCGGACCCGTATTACGGCTCAGAAAGGTATAAGTATGCCCACTAGTAACAGTCTTTTGGGCAACTAAACCCTCGCTATACTTACAGCAGATCTTCAGACCACTGTGCCCTCATCTTTGGCCGTTTATGGTAGTTCACTGCACTTTGCATAAGTTTTTTCTCTGCAACTACGCGCATTATCTATTATTGCCTCGTTACATCCATGGAGTACTGCAGTTCTCCAGCTATGCCGCTTCATATTAGGGAGTCGTACATACACTGGTACACCTGGCATCACAGAATCTTATGTGACAACAGGGTTGCAATGCTTAATTTCTCTATGACATAATTTAATGGCAGTGACCGGTTTTGCTGTAGTTGCTGATATTCGTTCAACTACACATTATCGTGGATGCCATTGTTCCATTACAAATACTTTCTGTAAAATTTACAATAAACATGTGTTTCAGCTCCACCTTCAAAAGCGTGTACCACCCTTATGAAGCATCGTATACCATATGTCGCATGTATGTTTTCAACGTAATTATTTATAAGGAATATGTAGGCAGAGTTTGTCAGTGTTTTTCAGATTCACACTGTGTGTATTTGCAATCAGCAAAAATATGTTTTCAAAACCCTATATTCACAGGCTCATCTCTCTTAATATTCTGTTCAGGTATATATTTTCGACTTTATTTTTCATAAGTCACTTGTTGAAATCCTGGAGGAACACCACATGGTTTTCGAGCACACCAACATCCTGCACACCAACTTCTCGATCACCCATGAAATTCACTTAACTGAACCCAGGGTGATATATAACAAACCTGGTGAACTGTTGGCATCCTAGCACTGGATAATTGAGCAGCAAAACACCAAAATGCAGCAACAAGAAATTATAGAACCATCTAATTCCACCTACCAACATCTGGGTAATATTGGTGCCAAAAAAAGATGTGACGCTGTTTTTCTGCATAAACTATTGATGCATAATTCTTTAATCCAACATATTTTATATATATATATATATATATATATATATATANCATTATATTTTACGTGGTCACAAAACAGCGATTGTTAGAGTTACAAACTAAACTTCGTGATACAGTAGTAATGTATAGGTGTTAAAAAGAAATCCACAATAAAACGATCCATATCCACATGAAACGCAACTTCAAAACCTTGAGAGTTCTTTTCACGTCGTATCCCCATTCTCCATCCATGCTTTCCATGCATGCTTGATATTAATTCCAAAAGCATACAGAAATAATACATAGCATTGTTAAATAATTATTTTTTCTAATAATTTGACGAAATATATTTCAAATCAGTGTCATTTCGAGCCAGTAATATAAGAAAAGACAATTTTTAAAAAGACGGGATCCAGAGGCAGGCCAACGTGCTGCTATTTGTTGGGCTCGCAACTCGCCCTGCCATGCCATGCGCGTCATCTGTCCGCTCTTTCCCGAAGCATTACCAGCCACAAAGAAAAATAGCTTTCGTCTTTAAAATAACAAATTTATGAACAGATACCAATAATTTTATTTTTCCGCGAGCTCTGCATGATTATTAAAGTAACATATATTTTGTGTACAGTGATTTTGACTACTAGTAATTTCTATTGGGCCGGTAATCGTTCGTCTACATCCAATAATCGCCATGTTGTTCTCCTGCAAACCCATTTCATTGTTTCCGTGTTGTTACTATATTGTATTAATACAACAAAGAAAGTGGGACGCGCGTGAATAGTTTTTAAGCAATTCTTACGTTATTCCACGCCATGTATTTCCAACTCAAACTGTTTAGTATCAGTAATAGNTGAATAGTTTTTAAGCAATTCTTACGTTATTCCACGCCATGTATTTCCAACTCAAACTGTTTAGTATCAGTAATAGCAGAATTACTGCTTTGCAATAGTTGTTAGTGAATAAAAGTGCGTTTTCAATCAAGTTTCCCGAATTACTTTTAGTTCCAGTTATATTAGCTATGACATCCGAAGTGTGATAAGAACTACAACTACCGTCTCGCAAATGTTAACCCAAATTCGCTGTCTCAGACAAATTAAAAACGAGTTAGCAAATATTTAATTTTTTGCATAGGGCATAGGATAGTTCCCTTGGGAAGCGATAATGTGCCCTAGGTATATTATACTGGTTTTGCCAAAGTGACATTTTTCCAAGCGGTAGGTAAACAGCAAACTGTTCCATGATTTGTTGAGGGTGTACATGGTGCTCTTCTCATGAGCTTGAGTATATTATTACGTTGTCCAGATAGGCATAGAAGAATCTGCCAATGTAACCTGTGAGAACATCATTGAGGGTTTGGTAATTTACACAGAATCGTAACCCCATGTCCTTGGGGATTAAGATCACCCAGGTTGACAGGCTCAACTATTCTTTGTGTCTGTATGTCCGCCACTTATTCCAATATCATTCTACGCCGGGGTTCGGATAGTTGGCAGAGTCTGCAGAATATTGAATGGTNATGTCCGCCACTTATTCCAATATCATTCTACGCCGGGGTTCGGATAGTTGGCAGAGTCTGCAGAATATTGAATGGTTGTGCTTCAATCGAATTTTGTGAGTAACGGCAGGGTTTTCTTGATCTCAAATACTTGTATATAGGATTTGTAACAAGCTCTCCAATTGTTTCGGGGTTAATTAATGCTGAACTAGCTCACTAATAATTTGCTGTTGTGGCAAAGGATTTATGGGGCTTTTCCAGTTCACTGCCATGAGTTCTGATTACCCAAGTATAAATTGTGCTGTCCACAATTTATGATGCAGCCTTGTCCTGTTAACCACAGGTGGTCAACGATGATTTCTTCCTCCAAATGTAATGCCGTGAAAAATGGGGTATTGATTGCCTTATTTTAATCCACAGCATGAGGTTGAGCATGGTCAGATACACCTCAAACATTAGATTTACAACGAGTCTGATTTTGTACAAGTTGGTAACAAATGTCTCTTTAAAGGTAGTGACTGCAAGTTTGTATTGTTTTAAAAACTACGTTAGTTAATTTTTATATTTTTGGTATGGTAAAAATTCTATTTTGTTGTTAGTAGCTAATTATTATAAAATAATGCCAAAAGTGTGTGGTCAGCATTTTTAACCTCCAACATAGGAAAGCAAAGGTTAAATTTTAATATGTTTCTGACAAAAATATATTTTGTTTTATATCCGATACTCTTAATAGATCATAATTACAATAAAGGAATNCAGTCTATGTGGAGTTTGTAATCTAAATGTTCGAGTCTGATTTTGTACAAGTTGGTAACAAATGTCTCTTTAAAGATAGTGACTGCAAGTTTGTATTGTTTTAAAAACTACGTTAGTTAATTTTTATATTTTTGGTATGGTAAAAATTCTATTTTGTTGTTAGTAGCTAATTATTATAAAATAATGCCAAAAGTGTGTGGTCAGCATTTTTAACCTCCAACATAGGAAAGCAAAGGTTAAATATTAATATGTTTCTGACAAAAATATATTTTGTTTTATATCCGATACTCTTAATAGATCATAATTACAATAAAGGAATATTAATTGCTATGTTCAATATTCACATCTCTGTTGCCATATTGTATGTATTGACAAACGCAACAGATGCAAATCCAGGCATAAAATGTAGAAATCTAATTATGGAATAGTGAGGTTTTCTTCCTCTGCAATCCAAAAATACCACTCGTCGCTGAAAAATTATATGGGCAAAGTAAGAATAAGTCAATGGGCTTCATATAAGTATATAAACACAATTCCTTTTCTTATTTAATATTCACTAACATCAAATTTACATTTTGTTATTTACAATACAGTATTCATGATTTATGGCTCTGTAACTATGGTACATGTTCTGTGGTTCATGAATCTCTACAAAATAGAAGCACAGTAAAGTCCAAAACGTTTATTGACTATTAAAACAAAAATGCCACTTTCGAAAGTCACGTCACAATGTTACTCAGTGGTAGGGGTGTGCGAATAGTGGATTTTGATGTTGAAATATTATTTAATTGAATAGTTAATTTTTTGAATCATATGCTAATAGTTCCCAGGTCCATTAGCTACCAGTAAAACACTTCATTTCAGTTACATATAAAAGAAATAAATACAATTTCACTGATCACACAACAAACCGTTCCCACACAAATGATACTTGTTTCTTCAAGTGCAGTACATCATTTTTACAAGATGATATTCTGCTTATATCGAACTTAAAAAGTATGCTGCAAAATTTAGCCAATAATAAATAATGAAATACATACATAGTTACAGGTGGCCGCCCTGTGATCGTGCGCGTTATCAGATAATTTATTGATGCGTGCGCGTTATCAGTTGAAACCAGAGATGCAATGGCTTTTCACAAAGGAATATTTACAAAACGTGCCTGTCATGCCTATCAGGGCAGGTGCTGCTCCAGACCTTGGGTGCTGGGTGTCTTTGAGACATCTGAAGAACGCTCTGGATTACCGCTCTAGTTTCTCTTCAGCTAGACTCGGGGTGCGGCGAACCTTCCAGATCAAGACCGGTGGCTATAAAAAGTGCGCCAGGCCTCCGAGCCAGCAGTTGTTGAGTGGATGAGTGGCTGGAGTTTCAGCGATAGATGAAGNTATAAAAAGTGCGCCAGGCCTCCGAGCCAGCAGTTGTTGAGTGGATGAGTGGCTGGAGTTTCAGCGATAGATGAAGAGCGAAACGAGCGGCGAGGGAAGAGACCCGCAGGAGGAAAATCTGAGACTGTGAGTATCGACGCAGCGAATAGTGTGACTAGCAGGCTGGACTATTGGACTGGAAGCGTGAGTGAAAGACATCACAAATGATGGCAACAGTCATACTGAATGTGTGTTAATGATGAGTATAAGTTAATTGACTAAAACCAAACAGAGACATTAAGAAGGACCTTAATTACAGTTGAAATGGACATTAAATATTGCACTTAATGAGAAATAAAAAAGCGTTGTAGTGGAGATAGATAATTGAATGCTGTAAATAAAAGCTGTGAGAATAAATTAAAAATCTAGTTTAGAACTTTTATTTTTATTAAGACCTCCATCTCTCATGAACTCAGATGCGCTTATAGGTTGCACCCTTATTTTCAAGGGGCATTAAAAAAAAATTACATTTATCAATAATAGGTTGCGCTCATCTTTGTGGTTGTACATCCTGTACAACACGGCCTGCGCCACGGATGGTTGATGCACGCGACCTTGACAAAGATCATGTGGCAGCTGTGTCCTTGCAATTGCAAGCAAGCAGTGTTGCCAAGCATAGCTACAGGCCTACAACTCAGTCACAGTGCGATGCAAGTTCGTTTGAAATGTACAGACACGCAGACTCCAGACACAGCCTTGACTGCCATAGTTTATATTTATTGGAAAAAAAANTTCGTTTGAAATGTACAGACACGCAGACTCCAGACACAGCCTTGACTGCCATAGTTTATATTTATTGGAAAAAAAATTTACTAATAATCATGTAATTTTATTTGAAGCAATATTTTTACACAAAAAATGTTATCGAGCTTTTTTTTTATATATATTTCAAGTATTTCTAACAATGCATGTTAAAATAAAAAACCTAACANAAAATGTTATCGAGCTTTTTTTTTATATATATTTCAAGTATTTCTAACAATGCATGTTAAAATAAAAAACCTAACAATTATCTCTGCAGTTTATCTTTGAAAGTTTTATATAAACGTGCAAAATAAAGAAAGGCATTTGAATAATTACGTTACGTAATTCCCTTCGCAATGCTTAACAGAAAAAGCCATTTTAATTTTTTTTCTTACATGTCTGGAAGGGTNTACGTTACGTAATTCCCTTCGCAATGCTTAACAGAAAAAGCCATTTTAATTTTTTTTCTTACATGTCTGGAAGGGTTATTATATTATGATAGCGGTAAACACAATATTTTCTGTAAATACTTAAAGAACTAATTATTCAGTAATGTTTTTAAAATGTGTTCTGTTTAGTTTGTAAGGAAAGTTAACCTTAATTGAAATTTCATACTATTTTTTTTTTCCAGCACCTTAATAATTTTTCTCACTTATAGGTCACACCCCTAGTTTTCAATAACATTTTTTCAATAAAATGTGCGACTTATATGCGATAAAATAAGGTATACAATGTTTTTGTGTAAAGTATGATGAAGATATGAAAAAGACATTGTGACAAAATTATGATAATGTGCATGCATAATCGCCGTAGGGAAGAATAGATACATTCTGGCCATCAAAAAATATTTAAATGTTCTTTGCAAAAAAAATAAATGCTTTATTGGGAAAGTAAACCATTTCCTTGGTGTTGCAAATTTATTTTCAGCAGTCATTATGTTTTATTTTCAGTGATCATCATTGTTTGTGACGTGTGTGAAAGTAAAAGTTTAAATAGGCATATTTTCGAGGCTGAATTGGTAATAGATTCTGCAAACTCTTTGGTTCGGTGCATGCAGTTGCAGTGCTATTTGCTAACACACCACAAACTGTTTGCATGTTTTTGCAATTGATTGCTACCATGGTCCTGAAACGTTAAAAGAATTTGTTTACCATGGCGGCATTCCAAAACGTTACTCTGCAGGTAAACTTTTCTCTTTGGCTGTCCCAAAACACTTTAAGTAAATGTTTTACGCGCTCTTCGCAGTGTCCCAAAACTGCGACAAACTCCACTAAAGGAAGGCAGACGTACGAGCTCCTTCCAGATATTAGAACGAGGCTTAACTGCAAATGGCTAAGTACTAATTTTTATAGTATGCAGCTAATTACTGGACACAGTAACTTCAAGGCCAAGTTACACAGCCTGCGGCTTGTGAGATCTCCGCTCTGCGAGGTCTGTGGTGTTGACGACACCACACAGCATGTACTAATGGTCTGCCTAAAAACAGAAGACCTGAGAGAAGCATTCAGTGAGAAAATGGAAGAGCTGGGCATTCACTTGGAAGCAAGAAATATAATGGATAACAAACAACTATACAGGATGTGGAGTGATTTCGCCAACAAATTTGGTAGAAGATCAGAAGACTTTGACAAATGGAATTGGCGAAATTCTGATGACCCATAAAAGGGTACTCAGGTAAAGGCTTCAATGAGTGTAAGTCGGAGTATTCTTGATTGGCGAGGAGGACAGGTTTTTAAAGAAAAAACCAGTAGAATACCGAGTTACGGCAAAAAAGTAAAGTGAATGGCCCGAAGAGACCAAGAGGAGAAAGTGCCGTGCACTGTCTTACTCATCAGAGTATAGATGAAGTGCGGGAGGATGGAGGGTGTGCTGGCCTTCGGGCCTTAAAAACCTGTCCCAAAACTGCGGTTTTCTCAGGGTACCCTCGGAAAGTATCGCCCTGAGTTGAAAGAAACCTCTCTCAAGGAAGTGGCAAATCTTAAGAGTAATAGCCAAGTTTCACCGTTGGTGCATGAGTGGGGGCTTGAGCTTGAAAGAAAGAACTGAACTCAGAATTGTCCTCCGAGTGGGAGCGTAAGTGATCACAAAGAGGACGGTGTGGTACTCGCTACCTGCCTCTGCGTGGCCAGGTGGATAAACGGATTACGAGGTCATAAGTCCACAGGACATATGCCATAAGGGTTTGTGTGTGGCCATAATTCCCCATGGGGATCCCTCGTGAACGGCTAAGAGGGAGCGAAGACAAAGGAAGCCGGTCTGAGGCCTATGGCCTCAGGCTCAAGTGAGGTTGAGACCTCTGTAGGCTTCAAATAAAACTAGTTAAGGACATTGAGGACTTGTTATATTTAGAATGTGTTTGAACTGTGTGTTGTGTGGAGACTTACGTTGTGGTAAGCACGCAATTAAGAAAACGGTTTTGTTATACGAGTGTTAGTAGTAATAAAGAACTTTTGTAAGTAGAACAGTGTGGGTGTGACGTCATTGTGCGGGTCTTGTTGGACACACACACACAATGGCGTCAAAGTCAAGTCCATTCAAGCGTTTTAAGGTGTCAATAATGGACGTCTTAACTACGATTGATTTGGAGAAGCCTATGTCAAAAAGAACTAGGCGCAATGAAGTGAAGGCCCTGCTCGGAAAAGGAAATGTTCCAAGGTCAGTGGCGCTGGCGGCGGTGACCTACCTATTGAATGAAGATTACGATTGGGGAAATTACATGTCACCCAAAGAAAAGAAATGGCACCAAAAATTATGGTATGCCATAAACGGAATAGAACTGAATGTCATACACTCCTGGATGCAGGAGATTTATGACGAAGATGGAGATGAAGAAGGTGATACAGAGGAAGATGATGAACCTGGGCGCTTGGAGGTGCAACAAGCAGGTGACGCAAGAGGATCTGAAGGCTTTGGGGACTCTTCTAAAGATGAATCAGACTTAAGGTCATCAACCCGAAGAGTACAGGAATTCACTCTGGTCGGAAGGAAGGGAAAACCCCTGAAATCCACCAGAATGATATTCCCCGAGATGGCCGATTTGGATGTAGTTCCTGAATTGGCACGAAGGTCTACAGGAATAGAAGTGGAGCCTGTTCCTATCCCCAGCACCTCTAGGGGTGAAGAACCTAAGGTTAAACGAAAGTTGCGTTTCCAACCACCATGCGGAAATGGGAGTGGCTCATTGGTGGAGGACGACTTCATACATAGGGCCGAAATTAAAGTTGAAAAGACCCATGATGAGGCTAGGGAACTGGTCTCATAAATGATGAGAGTGTCTGCTTAGTAAAAGCTCTAAGATTAACAGCACATAGGCTAATTGGCTTATACCCTGACTGAACCAGTTGCCGGGAAACATCGATAAAGTGCTGGTAGAGAATGGCAAACTCATTGGCAAACTGCAACAGAAAAGCACAGAAGTGAGGCATGAGTTCCCAAAGCCTGTAGAAAGGGAAGTGCTAAGAAGTTATGTTCAGGTGGCAGGTGCTGATGGCATGAAACCCAAATCAGCCAAGAAGGTCATACTTGTGTACCCGGATAAAGAAGGTACTACAAGTATAGAAACTAAGGATAAAATCAAGAAAGGTTTTGACCACAAGAGTGATGGCCTCCAAATAAGAAGTATGAGAGGAATCAGGGGTGGTGGCATCCTGATCAAGGCCGGGGACGACAAAACCCTAGAAAGCATAAACAATGCCACAAAGATAAGGGAACTAGGGCTGCAACTTCAGGCTCCCAAGAGAAGGGGCCCCAAGGTAGTGGTATACGATGTGCCACGAAGTGAGGATAGTAAGGATTTNAAGGCCGGGGACGACAAAACCCTAGAAAGCATTAACAATACCACAAAGATAAGGGAACTAGGGCTGGAACTTCAGGCTCCCAAGAGAAGGGGCCCCAAGGTAGTGGTATACGATGTGCCACGAAGTGAGGATAGTAAGGATTTGCCTGAAACCATTTTCAGGCAGAACTTCCGAAATGGAAGTTGTGGAGGACATAACTTGGAAAGTTTTGTAAAGGCTGTCACAGTCAGTCACAGAACNAAATGGAAGTTGTGGAGGACATAACTTGGAAAGTTTTGTAAAGGCTGTCACAGTCAGTCACAGAACGGGAAAGAGGGATACGGACATGGTCAACGTAGTACTGGAATGTGACCCTATGGTGCGAAATGCACTAATAGAAAAGGAAAGGGTGGATGTGGGCTATGACAGCTGTCGTGTGAGTAACTACATTTCCCTGCCATGCTGCTATAAATGTCAACNATGTGGGCTATGACAGCTGTCGTGTGAGTAACTACATTTCCCTGCCATGCTGCTATAAATGTCAACAGTGGGGGGACATATAGCTAAAAGATGCAGAGATAAGGAGTCCACCTGTTCAAGAAGTGGCATAATAGGGCACNACATATAGCTAAAAGATGCAGAGATAAGGAGTCCACCTGTTCAAGAAGTGGCATAATAGGGCACGAATATGGGAACTGCCCCAAGAAAAATGACAAGGACTACAAAGAAATCTGTACAAATTGTCATAAAAAGGGACAAGCGCTTGATCACAGAGTGGACTCCAAAGAATGCCCTGCATACCAAAAGGCACTGTCCGTAGAACTCACAAGAATAGACTATGGACTGTGATAGTGCTTTGAGGTGTGGACAGTTAAATATGCCGCGGTCAGCAGTGGTCGCCGCAGAGCTCAACAGGATCGCGGTGGAACAAAGTTGGATCTGGTGTTGTTTCAGGAGCCTTATGTACCGTTTGATACTGTTGTGGGCTTGCAGGGCAGTGTGTATACGAATGGCGCTCGTCCGCGGGCTGGGGTACTGAGAGCCAACAAGTGCATTGACGTTACTATGATGGGAAGTGTCTAGAACACACATCAACTGAGCTGAGGTGGATGAGGGCTCTAGTGACCCTAGACTCATAATATTTGAGATACATGGTGGTGGAAGACATACACCTCAAAATGTGGACGATGAGGTAAGGTATGAGCATAATATGTCAGATTGGCCTGCCTTTGACCGGGCCCTGTTGAGTAAGCTTCAAGATAGTCCTAAACAGCATATGGAAGCAGTAGAGGCAAGAGTAGCTGCAATAACTAAAATCTTACAGGACTCCTGTGAAGAAATTCTCCAGAACACCACCCAGGGACTTTCAAACTTGTCATGATGGGACAGGGAGTTGGAAGAGGAGAGAAAAGCCCTTAGGAAGGAGAGAAGAAATCTTTACAGACTTTGGGGAGGAGCGAGAGCAATTCTCCAGAAAAAGTTACAAAGTCAACAAGCAAGCTAACTTCGGCAGGGTGCGGCGGAAGAAGGCCAAGTCATGGGAAGAGTTTGTAACTAGGGCCGGAAACGAAGATCCATTTGGCCTGGTATACAAGCTTGCAGCCAACAAAATGAAAAGAACTACTCCACCCCACGTTAATGGGGAGTTGATAATTGACCAACAAAGGTCAATAGAGGTGCTGCTTGCTCCACACGCTTCTGCCAGATGACTCCCTCGATGAAGAGGGGGAGGAGCACGCCGAGAAGAGACAGTCATCGTGCTCGGGAATTCAATCTGGGGGAATTAACGGCAGCAGTATACAAAATGAAGAACGGCAAAGCTCCTGGAAAGAACAGAATAACTGCTGAAATCCTGAAGACGAGTTATTCAAGAATAAAAGATGTATTGCTTGCAATATATAATGACTGTCTNGAATAACTGCTGAAATCCTGAAGACGAGTTATTCAAGAATAAAAGATGTATTGCTTGCAATATATAATGACTGTCTACGGATCGACGTGTTTCCTGCCCTTTGGAAACAAGGGTGCTTGAGGATATTATACAAAGGCAACAATAAGAAGTCTGATGACCCTTAATCGTATCGGCTGCCGACATTGCTTCCGGTGCTCGGCAAAGATTTTGAAAAACTTGTAAACAGAAGAATGATCATGGCCTTGGAGGCAGAAGGAACTCTGAATGAANGCTCGGCAAAGATTTTGAAAAACTTGTAAACAGAAGAATGATCATGGCCTTGGAGGCAGAAGGAACTCTGAATGAAAACCAATATGGCTTTAGGAAATGTACGGGGATAGACTTCGCCCTGCATGATGTCATGAAAGCCATCAGAGAGAGAGCACAGAGAAATATGTAATGGGAATCTTTCTGGACATCTCTGGTGCTTTCGACAATGCCTGGTGGCAGGAGGTAATGTATCAGCTATTTGCCCGGCAAACATCTATAGGGTTATACAGGACTTCTTTAATGACAGATGGAGCCAGTACACAGCCAAGACTGTGCAAGTTAAGAAAAGGCTGACAAAGGGATGTTCCCAGGGATTGGTTCTTCGACTGATTTTATGGAACGTCCCTTTTGATGGATTTTTGGAGCTTGGTCTCCCGGCTGGGTGCGCGGTCTTCAGATACGCAGATGATGGACTTGTTTTGATCTCTGGTAATTCCAGAAGATCACTAGAAATTAAAGCAGCAGAGATAATGGAGAAGGTCTAGAAATGGTCAGCCACAGCAAAATTACAATTTTCAATTGAAAAGACCAAATACATGCTACTGAAAGGAAGACTGCAGAGACCCCGGACTGTGCGCTTTGGTGGGAACCCAGTTGGATATGTACACGAATTCAAGTACCTAGGAGTCATCATGGATGATAAGATGAGCATTTTCAAACATATTGAGTATGTTTCTCAGAAAGCTGTGGTCGTCTTCCAGAAACTAAAAAGAATAGGAAACACCAGCTGGGGCCTCAATTACAACACTTTCNTCAGAAAGCTGTGGTCGTCTTCCAGAAACTAAAAAGAATAGGAAACACCAGCTGGGGCCTCAATTACAACACTTTCAGGACTATCTATAGGGCAGTGTTTGAGGCCATTATAACCTATGGAGCTGTGATGTGGTACCACAGGGCAGAGTTATCATGGCATAAGAGAAAGCTCGTCAGTGCTCAGAGAGTGGCACTGCTGACTGTGGCTAGGGCATATAAGACTGTCCCCAATGAGTCGCTCCCAGTATTGGTGGGTGTGGTACCNTGGCACTGCTGACTGTGGCTAGGGCATATAAGACTGTCCCCAATGAGTCGCTCCCAGTATTGGTGGGTGTGGTACCCGCAGACCTGTTAGTAAAATAGAGGGGGATAACGACGGAGAGAGCACGAGTCGTAAGCCTGTCTAAAGCGGACAAAGATGAAGTCATGGAGGGCATCTTAGATGAGTGGCAAAAAAGGTGGAACACCTCAAAACGTGGCAGACATACCCTTGAACTGCTGCCCAATAAATGGGAAAAAAAGGAGTGCAAGTGGATAAAGATCAACCACTACAGTGTGCATTTGTATACTGGCCACGTAAATTTTAAGGTAAAGCTGCACAGCCTGCGACTGGTGCGATCTCCATTGTGTGAAGTGTGCGGAATTGACGATACAGTTCAGCACNGGTAAAGCTGCACAGCCTGCGACTGGTGCGATCTCCATTGTGTGAAGTGTGCGGAATTGACGATACAGTTCAGCACGTGATTTCCATCTGAAGACAGAAGAACTTGGTTGACGGAAATCACAGAAGAAAAGGGCATTCACTTATGACTGGAAAATGTTTTTACCAATGAAGATTTCCATAACATCTGGAATGTGTTTGCCACTAAGATTGGTAGAAGGCTTGAAGATTTTGACAAGTGGCAAGAGCAAAATTCTGATGACCCATAATGGGGTATTCGGGTAAAGACTTCAACAAAGTGAAGTTGGAATATCTTAGATTGGCACGGAGGACAGGGTTTTAAAAGAGAAAACCGGTAGAATACAGTGTAACGGCACAAATTAAAGTGAATGGCCCGAAGAGAGAAGATGAGAAAGTGCCGTGCACTGTCTTATTCACCAGAGTACAGTTACAGTGCGGGACGGAGGTTATACTGGTCTTCGGGCCTTAAAAACCTGTTCCAAAACTGTAGGGTAATTACTCTGAGCATCTTGCCAGAGAAAAACTTTTACATGCACAGTTACAGGTAAACTGAAAACAGTGTGGACATTCTGGTTACAGACACACATGGGAAAATTACAAATTACAAGTGATAAAATTCGTATTTTTATTTAAAAGTTAACTTGTATAAAGGTTGCATTTATAGAGGTAATATTTGTGATTATCTCATGGTAAGAAAACCTGTTTAAATTTACCTATAATANATAAAGGTTGCATTTATAGAGGTAATATTTGTGATTATCTCATGGTAAGAAAACCTGTTTAAATTTACCTATAATAAATTTTTTGGAAAAGAAAGGAAAAGAAAGAACTTGAGAAAAGTGATAAATATCTTGCATAAATTAACATTGGTTGCTTAATCCGTACATGTTTTAAAATCACAGAATGCTATTTACATCATGCTCGTACCAAAACCACGTTTACTCTTGCTTCCCTCAACTGTTACTCTACTCTTGGAGTCATATTTTGGAAAGCCACTCGTAAATTGAAGTCAATGAAACTCTTTGTAAATGCAAACGTTTCGTTGTATAGGCTGTTCACAGTAAAGTGAGCACTTTTGAGGCCCTAGTTCAGTGCTTTCCAAACTGGGTGTCACGACACCTTGGGGTGTCGCATTAATGCGTTTGGGGTGTCGCAAACTGAGAGATAAATTAATTAATTGAAATATTTCTTTTTATTTTGAAATATTAAATTTTACGACTTCATAGAACTATAAAATGAAGAGAGAAAGTGGCTGAACTCACACCACAGAAGAAAAGCAACCCAATGTCTGAGAGGTTCGTGATCTTGACAGATATGCAGATTAGCTCAGTCACTTTGCAGTTTATCTTCGGAAGTTTAACAATACATATCAAATACAGGAAATAAAATATTTAAAAAATACAAATATCGAACACAATATAAGGAAATAGATTTTTGCGATACAAATACGATTGGTGACGAGATAACCAATTACACTAGAAAGCTTCCTGTGGAATCTGCACAGATGGCAGCAAAAGCTCATTGTTTTTAACAAAGGAATCAAAGGTTAGCACTGGCTTACAGGTATTTATTTTATATCATCTTTGCCAGCGTAGGCGCATATATTACCTCAGTTGTGTCTGTGTTCGCGGACATTGAAGANATTTATTTTATATCATCTTTGCCAGCGTAGGCGCATATATTACCTCAGTTGTGTCTGTGTTCGCGGACATTGAAGAAGTGTGTCCGTTTCTCTGTTTATTATTGTGTGGTATTGTCAAATAGTCCTACATTTCTAAGACTTTTAAAGTAGCTCCCACAGTTTGATATTGTGGGATGTGATCTTTCTTTCGTGCTGTGTCAGTCATGGGTAGATTTATTGTGTTTAAGAGAACTACAGCCGATATCGACAATGAATCAACACACATTTTGAAAACTAGTAATGACGAAACAAATGTCGACGCTTCAACAAGTAAGATAGTGTTGTGTCCATCCTCTTCATGCAATGATGGCACCAAAGTGAAGTATGTTTAATGAAGTGATGATTATTTGAAAATGGGTATTTGGTGGACTGGTGAGGAGAGCAACCCCATACCAGAGTGTTTAGTTTGCGGAGACAAACTGACAAATGCTAGTACGATACCTAATAAACTGCTTAGTAATTTTTCTAGTAAACACAGCCACTTAGCAGATAAATCTGTGAATTATTTCAGAGACATGTTAAGAAACCAATNAGTAATTTTTCTAGTAAACACAGCCACTTAGCAGATAAATCTGTGAATTATTTCAGAGACATGTTAAGAAACCAATCAAAACAGAATGCTACCTCCGACAAAGCTCAGGAAGCAAGTTGCCTAGTATCTGAGATAACTGCAAAAAATATGTTGCCACACTCACCTGGTGAGGAAACTAATTTTTCCAGCATGCTGTGCTATAGTAAAAACAATGTTCGACTCTGAATACGAAAGTGAAATAAAAAAGATTCCTTTGGCTGAAAATTTGGTTGGGTGAAGAATTAAGGATTTTTCTGAATGCGTAGAAAAAATAGTGACAGATAAGGTTGGCCAGAAAAATGCAATGTTTGCAATTCAAGTTGACGAATCAACTAATTCAAGCAGACAACTTCTGGATTACTTGCATTTTACTTGTGAACGAAAAATTGTTGAGCAGTATTTGTGTTGCTTAGAAATTCCTCTTACTACGAGATGAGAAAATATTTTTAATGTTTTAACTACACGGAGAAAGCAACTTATCTTACGTGGACTGTGTCAGAATAAGCACGGATGGTTTTCCTTCATTGACGGGACTATACAAAAAAAAATTTATTTCATTAGACAAAAAACAAAATGTGAAAACAGTTGCAACACTTTGCTTTGTATGCCAAGAAGTGCTGGTTAACTGTTGGTGAAGATTTAAAGGCAGTATTAGACAAAATCATTAAGATGGTAAATTTTATTAAAAGCAGGTCTCTTAAATCACGTATATTTGCTCATGTATGCAACAAAATGGGAGAAAACACCACAATCTTCTCCATATTGAGGTGCGGTGGTTGTCTAGGGGACGAGTGTCCAGTCGTGTTTATGAGCTCAAGGATGCAATGTTAGAGTTTTCAGCAGGAAACTAGAACTGAGTTTATAGATTTGACAAAATTAGCTAACATGTGCGATATATTTGAGCTCATGAACAAAACTTATTCCAACTTGCAAAGAAAAGATGAAAACATATTGACTGCAACAGACAACATTTTGGTTTTAAGGGACAAGTTAGCAATTTGGTATCTGAAAGTAAAAGAGAACAGCTAGGAAATGTTCCCACATACGTCTGATTGTGATATGAAGTAAGAAATACAAGATTTGATTTATAAAAATCTGACAACATTTTGAGATAAACTGGAAAGTTACTTTCCAGATCTAAACACACATTCATATGATTGGCTAAGAAATACACTTTTATTCTACCAGATGTTGGTGGGCCTTCCATAGCAGAAGAGGAATTGGCAGAGCTTACAAATTACATGAGCTTGAAGTTAAAACATCAGGAACTGGACTAATTCTAGATTTTTCTTCACAAAGACTTTTCCCATCTGGCTAAACAAGTTCTCGTGGTTTTGTTGCAGTTTTTAACCATGCATTCTTGTGAAAACTTATTTTCTGTGATGACCAATATGAAAACGGTGAAACGTGGCAGTCTGAAAATGCAGAATGATGAAATGTGAGTGGAGTTATCCCACATAAGTCGCAACATAAGAGAAATTTGTAAGACTGCAAGCACATGTGAGAAACTGACACACTAAAAAGTATGGGTGAAAATGTGTCTGTTTATTTTAATCCCTTCGGAAAGATAAATGTATTTATTTTACATCACAAAACGTAAATAATACTGTAAATTTGTGTTTATTTTTATTATTCATAATAAATGTATATACATTGTACTGTTAATGTGTGGGTTATTATTATTTCTAGTATGGGGGTATCGCTTAAGGTGTTGAAGATTGGTAAGGTGTCACCGTAGGAAAACTTTGGCAAGCACTGCCCTTGTTACTTTTTTCTTTGTATATTTCACTGGACTCGACAGTTAATGTCCAAGGCTGCAATAAAATATATTTATTGACTATTATTACAAATGACAGGGCTTTAAAAAGTGCTCACTATAACCTATAAACGTTTACAACTGGCTTGCAATACTACTGCCGCTGTTAGATCGTGTTCTGAAACAGCTCGACGTGATGCCATGATGTATTGTTCATGTTTTTGTGTTGCTGCGTGCTCTTGTCAATTACCAAAAAAATCTGTGTTCATCATATGGGGCAGTGTGGTATGCGAATAAAAGCAATACAAAGACGTTTTTGTTATGGTAGTGCACAACCGCAATAACATAACCTTTACATACCTATTTCTCCGGCTGCAAACAAATAAGAAAGAAGAAATGTCCTATTCCCGTAAATGCCACAGTGAAAATAAATGTGTGTGTAATGGTTTTCTTTATAATCCTGGTTTTTATCACATTTCTAAACGAGTTATTCAATAACATAGTAAGATAATGTAAACAACCTCGCTGGAATCTAATAATCAATTTTCTGCTGCGTGAAATGACAAAAATTAGTAAAAATGACTAGTTACCATGATCAGTAACAGTCCCAACTCTAATAATTATGGGATAANTGAAATGACAAAAATTAGTAAAAATGACTAGTTACCATGATCAGTAACAGTCCCAACTCTAATAATTATGGGATAAAAGTTTAAATGAGCGTCTTCAAATGAGTGGGCATACAAAGTCAAACAAATAACAACTTTAAATGAGAATGTAACTTATTCACAATTTTTGCATTATGTATAAGTTTGAATGTCAAGAATTCGTAAATTACTATTTGCAACAATTAAAATTTTCAAATATTCGCACAACCCTACTCAGTGGTAGTATTTATAATAAGAGTATGAACACACAAAAAAATTAATCGCATTACTTGGGAGTACTCTGAATCAATTTACTGTAGGCTTACTTATTATTACATAAATACTCATTATCATTGTATTTATACGATGCATTCCAAATACGACACCATTTTCTTTTTCCCCAACAACCTGCTGGAACAGGTAGCGACCGGCTCATACTCGGCCAACTAGCAACTGGCAGCTAAAGTCGCAGCTATACGTTGACTTAAAGAAGTAAAACAAAATTTAGTGCTGGCCAGCAGCTAATTTTTGACTGGATGAACAGATGGTAAAACCAGCCCTTAGTTCACGAGTGATAAAAAAACTTGTTTACAATAACAAAATGGTGTTTTCGTTAATGTGTGCAATTTTTCTAGTGAATAAATTTTATGTATTAATTATTATGATAATAGGAATTCGGAAGAGCAATGCCAGTTATTGTTATGTATAAAATGAAGGGGGCCAAGAAAATTATTTTGTTTCTCTGTTCCAGTTTTCAATGCTGAGAACCAGTGGAAATGAGAACCAAAAACCAGAACTGCCCATCCCAAATTAAAGTATGGTTACTGTAAAAAAAATGTGCTTCAAAAATTTACATTTGAATTCTTTACAAGAAACTATACTGTATACGTGAAAACACCCTTCATACTATCCGATCACCCAANTTGAATTCTTTACAAGAAACTATACTGTATACGTGAAAACACCCTTCATACTATCACGATCACCCAAGTATGCTGCAAACGTTCACTTACACAGCAACAAACATGTTAGCATGTGAACATGACACAAACCAGCAAAAAAAATTCATTAAAAGAAGTGAACGAGTACCTTCCACAAGAACAGACAGTTTGGCAGGTGTGGTGGTGAAGCTCCGAGTGTTGCGAGTCCCAGCGAGGGCATCCCAAACAGTGAGTGCCACTGTCACCTCAGGCTGNTGGTGGTGAAGCTCCGAGTGTTGCGAGTCCCAGCGAGGGCATCCCAAACAGTGAGTGCCACTGTCACCTCAGGCTGCAGGTCTTCAGTGTCGCCAACCTGACTGCTCGACTGAGACACGTAGTCAACGCGCCAGCGCACATCCTGCAGGCGGCTCACTGCTGAAACAGAACGCACGTCCACCCACTCAGGTTCTCTTTGTCTGTTAGTTACCATCTCATATCTACTGCCTGAAGATCAAGACAGCGCCTAATTTAAATGTACATATGTGTAACTGGATAATATACATGGAGCTGTACCATACTTGGCATGTGCACGCACAAACAAGTTGTATCCTTATTTTGATGATACTGACACATATAGCACCCATGATATTTTCACCCTGCCACCGAGATCACCTTGCTTCCAAACATCAGTAAACTTGATGCCAGTGCAGCCGGCCTGGGAAGGAAAGACGAGGGAGTACTTGATTCTGGGTTTGTGTAAATAACTGACTAGTACGAAGGAAATAAAATGCACAATNAAGGAAAGACGAGGGAGTACTTGATTCTGGGTTTGTGTAAATAACTGACTAGTACGAAGGAAATAAAATGCACAATGTGTGACACTAATTCAAAGCAACTGTTGTGGAAATGCTAACCAAGATAACAAAAAGAAAATTAACATAACCCATGAACAATATTTTGTTGCTCACCACAACACAACAGGCTTACTAAAATCATATAACATTTAGATAAAATTCGTAATATAACACTTGCCTGTGCACTGTGTGTTAAGATAGATCAGGTGGGCTGCGGAAATATTTTTGGTAATTTTTTAAGTTTAGGGGCTTTTCTATATAAAAAAAAACNAACAATATTTTGTTGCTCACCACAACACAACAGGCTTACTAAAATCATATAACATTTAGATAAAATTGGTAATATAACACTTGCCTGTACCCTGTGTGTTAAGATAGATCAGGTGGGCTGCGGAAATATTTTTGGTAATTATTAAGTTTAGGGGCTTTTCTGTAAAAAAAAAAACCCCAAAAAGTGGTATATTTCCACTGTACTAATCATGTAGAACACGAATATACTAGGGACATTAACGTACCACTAATTTCTTAATATGTGCCCACCTAACCTAACAGAACCTAACCCCACGATGGGTAAATCCATATTTTACATTTTAAAACTAACCTAGTATTGTAGGGTTTTATACTAACCTAGGATCGTAAGGTTGTAAAGTAATATAAGATTATACAATATTAATCAAATCTCAGATCAACACCCTACAATCACAGACAAGATGGGAACCCTATAATCCTAGGTTAGTTTAAATAACTGCAATCCTAGGTTAGTTAAAATCGCTACAATCTTAAGTTAGTTAAAAAATGTAAAATAGTGATTCACCCTAGCACCCCAATCCAAGACAATCCAATCTACCCGTGTATAATATGTATTAGTCATACGTTAATGACGCTACTATAGTCGTGTTGACGCAATGGATGGTTATTAGCTAGGTTAGTTGAGAAAGAATGTGAAATTGTGGGGTAAAAACGTCCAGAAAAACTTTGTTTGAATTACGTAATATAACTACATTTGCACGTTAAGCTACCTCAATCCTAAAAACCCAAAATGTGATTTGAACGAATTTAGGATTTTAGGGATTTAAAGGAGCCGTAAAACACACTAAAATAATATCAATTTACTCCCCAATGTAGGCGGGTGGTACATACCTCTGTCAACGGCCANAGCCGTAAAACACACTAAAATAATATCAATTTACTCCCCAATGTAGGCGGGTGGTACATACCTCTGTCAACGGCCAATTCAACCCCACCTCACTCGATGAAATCACAATCTTTCACAAAGCACCACATACACGCATATAACACACTGAAACACTAGTTTACAGCCGNAACGGCCAATTCAACCCCACCTCACTCGATGAAATCACAATCTTTCACAAAGCACCACATACACGCATATAACACACTGAAACACTAGTTTACAGCCGAATATATACACAGAAGCACTCGTTAATAGGCTAATATAACGCACAAAAGCGATTAGAACATGAAACATGCTAGCAAACGCACGCAGGCGACTGACCACGTTAAAAATTGTCCGTTAAAATGCCCGTGATGACATCCGTCGCCGCCAGGTAGCGTGTGGAATTCGCAATGCGCAGCCATTATTAATGGCGGTATACGTTAATAGACGTAAACCAACCAATTTCGCAATTTCTTTAAATATGTTCTACTTATTTTAGCATTACGCCCTCTTGAATATGAACAAGTTAAGCTGTGCAGAACCCATTAATGCAACTTTACAACCAGACCCTGCAAAGCAAGTCTATGCATTTGTTTGACAGAAAACAGTCATTTCGCAATTTTGTTCGATTTTTTAAAATATGTTGTACTTATTTTAAAGCTACACCCCTAGTATATTCGTGTTCTACGTGATTAGTAGAGTAGAAATATACCACTTTTTAAGGGTTTTTTTTTTTTTTTACAGAAAAGCCCCTAAACTTAATAATTACCATTTTTTTTTACCTTGAACAGTGATTGAATGTGTAACCTTCCAAATGTAAAAGGCATTAATATAAGCATTGTACACACNGGTAGCGTGTGGAATTCGCAATGCGCAGCCATTATTAATGGCGGTACACGTTAATAGACGTAAACAAACCAATTTTGCAATTTCTTTAAATATGTTCTACTTATTTTAGCATTACGCCCTCTTGAATATGAACAAGTTAAGCAGTGCAGAACCCATTAATGCAACTTTTGTTGGTCTGGGACGTTTCGTTCAGATACGTAAACAAACTGTCTAAACAGTCATTTCGCAATTTTGTTCAATTTTTTAAAATATGTTGTACTTATTTTAAAGCTACACCCCTAGTATATTCGTGTTCTACGTGATTAGTAGAGTAGAAATATACCACTTTTTAAGGGTTTTTTTTTTTACAGAAAAGCCCCTAAACTTAATAATTACCATTTTTTTTACCTTGAACAGTGATTGAATGTGTAACCTTCCAAATGTAAAAGGCATTAATATAAGCATTGTACACACATGCTTCAGCAAGAAATTACAGTACTCATACCTAAATATGACTATCAAATAATCATGCAATTTTAAGGTAATGGAAACCTTTCAATTATTCTGAAATAACTTTGCGAAACTGCCACACATAAATGTAAATTTAAAAAGACAATTTAATTTTACAATATGAACTTGGCTAACCAAACCCACAAAACCTGACATACCTTAATATACCTAAAAAGGAAGGTAACTTTATTTTTAAATATGTAATTTAATTTTGGGCATCTAAACTCAATCTTACAACAATATTAATAGAAACAAACTTAGCCTGCCAGTCAAATAATACAGGTTAACAAGAAACATAATAATTCAATTCCTTTATTGTTCCATGTGATTACACATTTGTGCAATGTACATGAAGATTTGGAATTCAATTGGAAATAAGCAAATAACAAAAAAAAAACTCACATATACAAATACTGTCAGCAATTATAACAAACCCAAATACGAAAACTTCACAAAAGGTACAAAACCATTACAGTTGGAACAACATCAAAACACTTACTGTAAAAATACAAGATTACAGTAGGTACTTCAATAGACACGGTTTCTTCACACTTTTTGAAACAAACCGTTGAAAAATTGCCCCATATATGTCGTGTTTGTTTGTTTCCTAAATATGACACGTATCACAAATGTTTTATACTTGTGTCTACATAAAAGTAACATTATTTTTCTTAAATATAACTTTTAATTATATTTTTTGTATGAACTATATTATTTCATTTATAACTAATATGAATAAAAACTGTGCGGATATACTTGTGTTGGTAATGTCTAGTAATAAATAGTTCTTATTCAAAATATTATTAAATTGAGTGCACACAAATGCTGTGTGTTGTCCCTTTGATGTAATTTTCTAGACTTTGTTTGCTTGAGGCTCAAATGTTGACCAGGTGTAGAAAATTACACCAAAGTGACAGTGCACTGCATTTGTGTGCACTCAGTGTAATAATATTTTGCATAAGAACTATTTATTACTACGCATAACCAGCACAACTATTTTCTCTGGGTTTGTATTAATATTAATTATAAACCAAATATTATAATTTATGAACAAAATATAAGTAAAAGTTCAATTTAACTAAAAATTAAGGTACTTTTATATTAACACNTATAATTTATGAACAAAATATAAGTAAAAGTTCAATTTAACTAAAAATTAAGGTACTTTTATATTAACACAATTACAAAATGCCTGTGATACTTGGCATATTTAGGAAAGAACCAAACATGTCATATATGGAGAGATTTTCAAAGGCTTAATCCAAAAAGTGTGAAGAAACTGCAAAGACCATACACAATGTTCTATACAACCATACAACCAAATAGTTTCTATGCTACCTATGTCTAAAGAATTTAANGCAAAGACCATACACAATGTTCTATACAACCATACAACCAAATAGTTTCTATGCTACCTATGTCTAAAGAATTTAAAAGTATTATTAACATGCAGTGGTAACTTACTCATGTTTATATACCTAACAAAAAACATCACCTTAATTTAAATTGCAAATATTGCTTGTGTTTTTCAGTGTGTTTCCCCAAGATAAAATTACAGTACATTGATTTTGTATACTGAAAATCATTGACGAAAACCGCAATCCATTAAGAAAAATAAATTTTATTTTTGTTTTAATATGTTCAACAATTTAATGGTTTCGAGACTAGATGGCAACGTGTTATATCATTTTATGGCAGAGCAGAGTGGACCTTTTCAGAAAATTAATGCATTATGAAACATTACGTATTAAATGGTAACGAAACGTAATACTTATAGTCCTAAAACATCAACAGGTTTAAGGCCAGGCTGGATGGCGACATTTTAGTTTCCTTACTGCATGGAGTGCTGCAGTTTTTGTTCGTCGCTGTGTGCAGCAATGTGTACGAAGTACTCTTGCTCACATTCATAAGATAGACAGAGAAGCGGCAGTGGGAGGGTGAAAGGCTTGCAGTTGCTGACGACACATCCTGGTACNCACATTCATAAGATAGACAGAGAAGCGGCAGTGGGAGGGTGAAAGGCTTGCAGTTGCTGACGACACATCCTGGTATGCCTATCGCGAGATGTAAAGTTTTCGGTAACCTTTTTGTGTCGATACGTCACTCAAAGCAAGAATTTGAAGCCTTCGAGAACCATATTTGAAGAAGTACACAACCTAGAATAATTATATTATAGTTTAATGATTCTCTTAACATGAAAGTATCTTATTTTTAGTTAAACTGAACTATTATTTAANAATAATTATATTATAGTTTAATGATTCTCTTAACATGAAAGTATCTTATTTTTAGTTAAACTGAACTATTATTTAAATTTATCGATAAATTACAATATATGATTGAGANATCGATAAATTACAATAATAGAAAGAAAGAAAGAACATAGGTGTGTTTGTACTGCCTAGTAAGAAATAGTTCATATATAAAATTTTATTAAACTGAGTGCGCATAAATACGGTATGTTGTCCCTTTGCTGTAATTTCTAGACTAANCTGAGTGCGCACAAATACGGTATGTTGTCCCTTTGCTGTAATTTTCTAGACTTAGCCAGTCTCTGTTTGCAAAAGGAAGAGGGTTGCCTAAAAGTAGAACTTGAGCAGGGCTTCATAAAACTTGAAAGTAATTGTGAATGGACTATAAACAACACGGCCAGCATTTTCTCAACGACAGAAATATAATGTGACAGTGTCACATTAAAATATTATGTTATGACCCTGCCTACCCGGTGGGTTTGGTCAACATCGATGCAACTCACCTGTTTGACGGGATGGAGCAACGCCAGGTTCGAGGCGCAGCATGACCGCCATGCATGGGAGCTCATCTCAGACTACGGTGCCCGCTCGGGGGAACGCCCGGCGATGTCCCCTCCCCTCTCCACCTCCACGCCCCTCCATGTCACAGCCAGTGAAGACTTATTTTACTGGTGTCGTTGAAGTTTAAAATAAAGACTGTGATCCTGAATGTCTATGTTTCTGATGATGACAAAAATATCCGNTACTGGTGTCGTTGAAGTTTAAAATAAAGACTGTGATCCTGAATGTCTATGTTTCTGATGATGACAAAAATATCCGTTGTTGAATTTCGAGACCATACCAGAAAACTATTGTGAGGAAGGAATTTTCAGTATAAAACGGTGTACCAGGTGTANTTGTTGAATTTCGAGACCATACCAGAAAACTATTGTGAGGAAGGAATTTTCAGTATAAAACGGTGTACCAGGTGTACAAGAGGCCAGGGTTGGGATAGCTTTGCTAAGGACAAGATGTCCTGATTTGTAACTTAAGTTAAGTACTGTCCAGATTTAAAGAACACTTAACTTTCGAGGGAATTGCTATAATCATAATTTTATTATTCCTGGGTGTAAATATTTTGAAAGTCATTTGTGCTATCTCTTTTAGAATTTTTATAGCATTTTTGCATTTAAGGAGTATGCTAATTTTGGGCACTGTAACACCATAATTAGTATTTAATGGGAATGAAAAGTTGTAATTATTCAAATTAAATATTGTGTGAAATGTGCACTTTTTTTTTTTAGTGCACATAATCATTTTATTGTATGCTTATATTTACATTTGTATTCATTTATAAGAAGTGGGTTACCACCATAAAAGATTTTGGGAAGGTTATCCTCATCCCACAAGAAATAAAACAGAAAACCAAAAAGGGTTTCCACAATAAATCATTCAGGTTTCAAATGGTTGCTCCTAATCCAATTTCCAAGATCCTGTTCTCCTTTACCCTAGAAGAGATGAAGAGGAACAGTGGTGCTGATGCGTTGAGAGAGCGGATGTTCTCTGGATGCTGCTAGTTGGGCCCAGGGGGTTGCCAACGTCTCGGCGTATCAGTCACATTTTCCCTGCGCCACTCTGCTGCCATTTGAACCTTTGGATGAGTCGTGGAAAAATAATTTTTTTTTAGAAAGTCTAACATTTTGTGTATGGTGTTGCATTTGTGTCTAACCAAGGATGTTTTCCGCAAGATCATCTGTGAGGACAGCCAGGATATAGCACCTTAGTAAAAAGCGTCTCCAAAAGATGTTGACAGATTTTGGGGTAGAATAATACGTGGCTGAGGATAGCCTGGACGTGTTGTGGCGGCATGCCCGAGCCTCAGTGCGCAAAGAGGAGAGTGAGTTTGTTCCAATTTCAAAAATTATAAAAATTTTCCCATGTCATTTGGAAAGTACGATACTTGTAGTTACCGTATTATCTTTGTCAAAAGTTGTTGCGTTTCTGGTAGAAGTAGGCAAAATAGTAAACTTGGGACTTTGTTCTCCGTGTGATGTATTTGCAGAACTTTAATGAAAGTAGAAATATTGCAAAAATCTATTAGTTCTTCGATGGTTGCGCAATGGGATTTTGCACGCCTTTGTGTTGCTTTATTAGATCAAGTAGGGTCGAGCATTGCAATGACTAAATTACGTTTGAGCTTATTAGAATGGACTGAAAAGACAGGCAAAACTGTGCAGAAATTTGTGTCAAATATAATATCCTACATGAACATAATAGGGCTGCCATGTGAGGAAACAGCTTTTGTGGAAATTGTGTTTTTCAATTTACGACCACAGTATAGTAAATATTTTACGTTTGTAAAAAAAAACCAGTTACCTTGCCAGAATTGCTGCAACTAGTAATGCAAGTTGAATTGACTATAGGTGAGGAGCGTCACAAAATTAATAATGCAGGAAAACAGAAAATACAGTGCACGGTTTGTTCACGATTTTGGACACGTTTTCAGAAGGATAACATAGGGAAATACAATAGGAACGAGAATGGAAAGTGTAAGGACAGGAAAAGGTATAAGAGGAAGCAAGATGGGAACGGTAAATTTAAACAGTTGTAAAGTCAGGATAAATATTCTGATGGGAAAAAAAGTAAGCAAAGTGTAGGCATGGAAAATGAAAGGCGGGATATGTGGAAATCTAGAACGTGTTTTTTATGCAGAATTCAAGGTCACCCTTTGTACTATTGTCAGCTAAAGAAAAAAACCAG
This sequence comes from Clitarchus hookeri, assembly GCA_002778355.1. Classification (NCBI taxonomy): domain Eukaryota; kingdom Metazoa; phylum Arthropoda; class Insecta; order Phasmatodea; family Phasmatidae; genus Clitarchus; species Clitarchus hookeri. Next base: position 27,383 of record NQII01005404.1, read on the forward strand.
TAGGCTTAGGAATGGTAAGAACGTTTAGTGCAAGAGTGAAACAAAGATTGATGTTTGTGATAGTTTTAGTCGGAGAAGTAAAACTGAGCGCTTTAATTGATTCAGGTGCATCAGTTTCTTTTGTATCACAAGACTGCATAAATATGTTAATGCTGAAAAATCCTGTTGGTAGTATTAAAATAACAAAGGATGCTAGTATGGCTTTTACAATAGCTGACATATCATCACGTGCCAGTGCACATATGAAAACTAAATTTGAAGATTTTTCGTGGAAATGGCAATTCAGGATACTTAGTCATTTGTCTCATGCCATGTTGTTAGGCATAGATTTATTGGCAAAGACAAAATGTGTGGTAGATGTCGCTAATAAGCAGTTGTGTTTCGGGTTTTCTCCGGATGCTTTGGTAACACTGCAGACGAAACCTTATTTATTTCGCAAAATACAGGTTGGCCATTCTGAAGTAAATGTCATGGTTAGAATTAAAAAAAAAACTAAGTAATTTTCAGATGTGGTGACGTCAGAATTTGGGCATTGTTAACAGTTTCCGGTGGTATTCAAATTGAAAGATAAAGAACCCGTAACTACTGTTCCGTATCGTACACGGCCTCCAAAAATGAGAATTTTTGCAAACGTATTATTAATGAAAGGAAAGAACAGAGTATTGTAGAAGATTCTGTAAGTGNCCCCCCTTTCCCAACTTAAACCAGCGTAGGGGCTTCGGAAGACACGTGTCAGTCGTAATCACCGCAGAGAAAGGTCAAGCCGAGGTAGGAGCGCGTGCAGGCCCTTACACGTGTCCTGCAGCGCAGGCCTCCGACCCACCTCCCCCCTTCCCCTAGCAAGCACGCGAGATTTCGTAATGCCGAGAAATCACGAGATAGGCAGGTGTAATTTGCCTGTCCGTCATTTTTATTACCGAAAAAGACATTAGATAATCTTCATGTTATTTGTGATTATCAAAAGATAAATAAAAAGTTGTATTTAGTACCATATCTCTTACCTGTGATTGACATAGTTTTTCAACATCTGAATCAGGCTAAGTATTTCACGATCTTAGATTTAAACTCAGCTTTTCTTTAATGCGAGTTACATTCTCATCCACTTGAGCCACTTGCTTTTGTTACACAGTTTGGTTTGTTTCAATGGAAACGTTTGCCCATGGGAGTAAATTGTGAACCCCAAGAAATGTCCAGGATTCTTTTCCAGGTTTTGGGTAAATTGTTGTACGACTTAGTTTTCACGTATATTGATGACGTGTGTATATTTAGTAGTAAGTTGGACGAGTATTTTGAACTTATTCGCAAACTGTTGCAAGCTTTACGTGAGGCTGGATGAACTGTAAACCCGAGTAAGATCAGTTGGGCGGAACAATGTATACGGTATCTAGGGTTTGTGATTTTAAAAGGTAAGTTACCGACTAATCCTGAAAAGGTTAAAGCTATTGTAAATTTTCCAGTACCCAATAATATAAGAGGAGTAAGAAGATTTTTTGGGATGGTGGCATTTTATGTGAAATATATTCAGGATTTTACCAAGCTTTCAAAACCTTAGAATTTTTTGAAACGTAAAATGTTGAATTACAGCAGCAAGCTTTTCAAACTTTAAAGGAATGTTTGGTTAACCCACCTGTATTGCATTTGCAGATTTTGAAAAAAAACTTTTCATTTNTTTTCAAACTTTAAAGGAATGTTTGGTTAACCCACCTGTATTGCATTTGCAGATTTTGAAAAAAAACTTTTCATTTGCATATGGATGCTAGTTCCATAGCTATAGGGGCTGTACTTAGTCAAAAGAAGGACAGTATGTTTGTACCTGTTGCGTATGCTAGCAGACCTTTAACAGCCGCAGAAAGGAAGTTCACCATTTACGAAAAGGAATGTATTGCATGTTTATGGGAAATGAAACAGTTTGAAGAATATTTAGAGCATACTTCATTTGAGCTTTATACTGACAACCAAGCTCTGAATTGGTTACCCGCATCACAAAAGCCAGGTGGTTGGTTAGAATGTCATGATTTTGGTATAGTATACATCATGTATGTGGAACCAAAAATATGGTAGCCAATGCATTATCACGCACATTTTGCAAGGAGTTTGAACCAGTATAGGAAGATGGGACGGTTTCTGTGGTAGTGTGTGTAAAATTTAGGGGTTTTATAACATTTTCCCCAAGTGTTTGTAAATTTGAAGGATTATCNAGTTTCTGTGGTAGTGTGTGTAAAATTTAGGGGTTTTATAACATTTTCCCCAAGTTTTTGTAAATTTGAAGGATTATCAACGCAATGACACGGAATGCAGGAAAATCTTAGCAGGTAATACTGATGCTAAATCAAAGTATGCATTATATAAGGAATTTATTGGTTAATGGATCAAAATGGGGAAATTCTGTGTGTTAGCACCAAAAGACCTATGTCCTATGATATTTAAACTCTTTCATGAGTCTTATTTAGGAGGTCACGTAGGCAGAGAATAAACCACAACTCATGTATCGGAGTATTTCACATGGCCTAACGCGCGGAATGTGGCAGGACTTGCGAATAATATCAGAGAACTAAGCCTACAAAAACCCCTCCGCAAGGGAAATATTCAGGTTCTGTGGCGGCATAACCATGACAAGAGAGATTATACTTGGATACTGTGGGACCGTTGCCGCAAAGTATGTCTAGCTATTTGTATATGCTGGTAGGTATGGACAGTTTCAGCAAGTTTGGCCTTTTCTTTCTGCTACGTAGTATAAAAGCCATTGAAATATGCACTGCGATAAGTCAACGTTTGTTTGCCTTTTTCGGGTCTCCGTATCATGTGGTTACAGATATTGCTATGTATTTTACCTCTGTAGAGTTCCGTGACTTAATGTTTCAGTATGGGGTCAAGTTGGTATAAATTTCACCATACCATCCCCAGGCTAATATAGAATAAAGATATTACAGGATTTTAAAAATAGCTTTAAGGTGTTTCCAGTCTGTTACACAATGAAAATGGGATGAAGTCTTGTATAATTTGCTGTTATGTTTTAATAATATTGTTTGTGAAACCACAAAGTTTGCACCTGACAAAATATTCCTTGGGAGGAAATTACCTCATCCACTTAAAAATTGTTGGGCACTGCACAAATTGTATTGGGAAAATATTACCACCAAAATCATGTCAACTCTTTGGTCTGAAGTGTCTAAAAATTTAATGCAACATCATAAAAGATTGGCAGCTCGTTATATTGTAAATAAGGGGGATGTTCAATAAGATGTTGGTGATTTAGTCTTGCTATGTGCACACCACCTTAGTAGTAAAGTGGATTATTTTACAGTTAAGTTAGAGCCAAGTTGGGTTGGGCCATACAAAATTGTACGTTTTTTGAGATCTGTAACTGTTGTGCTTCAAGATCCCCAGGATATTACAAAACAATTTAAAGCTCATACTTTCCACTTAAAACCATATATTAGTTCTAAGTAAGGTGTTTTGTTACCTCAAAACCCTCCCCAGGAATTTAATTTTAAAGAGAATAAAATGGAAATATTGATTTTAATTGTTCTTTAAGGAAAGTATGTAAACCCCCAAGGTTCTGTCTATGCCTGCTCCGATGTTTATGCTGACAATTATTCTGCACATTTTCTAGTATGGGGAAATTCATCTCCGTAGAGATCTGCTCTGGAGAAGCCACTGGAGAATCTACGTGGTCGGGCATAACTTGGTTGAGATGCGGGGCTGGAGTCTTGGATGGGATTGGCCACCTCATCAAGGATTTTGTTTTTGCAAGACCCACCAAAGCAACCCTTTGGAAGGGAGGATGTGACGGTGACACATTAAAATATTACGTTACGTCCCTGCCTGCCTGGTGGGTTTGGTCAACGCCGATGCAACTCACTTGTTTGGTGGGACGGAGCGCCAGATGTGAGGCGCTGCACGACCGCCATGCATGGGAGCTCGTCCCAGAATACGGCGCCCGCTCGGGGGAACAGCAACAGCTGGCGATGTCCCCTCCCCTCTCCACCACCATGTCCCGACGTCACAGCCAATGAAGACGTGTTTTACTGGTGCCGTAGAAGTTTAAAATAAAGACTGCATTCCTGAATGGCTACATTTGTGATTATGACAAAAATATCCATTGTTGAATTTCGAGACCATACCAAAAAACTATTGTGCGGAAGGGATTTTCAGTATAAAAAGGTGTACCAGGTATACGAAAAGCCAGGGTTGGTGTAGTTTTGTCGAGGGCAAGATGTCCTGATTTGCAATTTAAGTTAAATATTGTCCATATTTAAAAGACACTTAACTTTTGAGGAATTGCTATAGTAATATTTTTATTATTCCTGGGTGTAATTATTTTTAAAGTAATTTTTGTTATTTCTTTTAGAATTGTTATAGTATTTTAGCATTTAAGGAGTTATGCAAATTTTGGGCACTGGGGGGAACGCCATAATAAGTATTTAATGGGAATGAAAAATTGTAATTATGCAAATTAAATATTGTGTAAAAATGATGTTTTTTATAGCGCACGTAATTATTTTATTGTATGCTTATAGTAAACTCCCGATTTTCCTGAGTAATGACTGGCTAAGGTTCATGGATAACCAATATTCACGGTTAAAGAAATGGGAGGGAAAAAAATGTTTACTTTAGGCCTACATACTGTACATGCAGGTTAACTAAACAAATAATATAGTCATATAAGAATTCAATTTTTTGACAGCCAATGTGTGACAACGTTATAAATGATATTAACATCATCACAGACACAAAATCCTGTATCAGCTGATGCGTGAACGACTGCCAGAAAATTTCACGTTGGCTATTTTTACAGCCTACATTTGCACAACAGGTATTGGAGAAATATGGGGGCAGGAAGGAAATTGTATGCAAAATGTCTATGAATTTATATTTTTACAAAACAGCTGTTATTAGTGAAGCAAATTAAAATTCGTTCTAGAATAATGTGTAGGTGTTATAACAAAATGGAACAACATATGTGATAGTTTAGCTTCATTTGTCTCTTCTTCATAGGCCATAGCTAGTGCTTGCTGCTAACACTGCCACATGCATGCTTCATATCAATTGGACTAAATATATTTCAAACCAGAGTTGTTTTAAGCCTTCCCTCTCGAGATGAAAAAAAAAGACGTGATAGATAATATACTTGTGCAACAGAGGAGAGAAATAGGTGACCGTGCTGCCATCTGTTTTCCAGTGCATGTGGCTCGCTCCAGACACCATGCCCCCCTGATATGACTCTTTTTGATGTGTAAAATGGAAATATGCGAGCAAATTCTCAGAGTTTTAAATTTTCCGCGAGCTCTATAAATATTTTAACGTAACGTATTTCTGTGTGAAGAGATTCTGCTTGCTAATAATTTGGATTTGGCCTGCAATTACCAAGCCTTTCTGAGGCCAACAAGCCATTCGTTGTTTTTTGTCCTGACTTCCCTCCCACGTCAGCAACAAAGCAAAAATAAATGTTATTTCTTTATTTATTAAAAGCACGCGTTGTTTGCGATGGAATCATTTTTTCGGCAAATAATATTTATGTTATTGTGATGTTTTATCATCCAGTCGCACTCGGTGCCACGGTTTATTTATAAATAGCCTCTGCATGTACGAACTACTGTAAACTACACAATATCGCCTTTTTGGCGAGCAGAGACCAGTTTTAATTGTAAAATACTTTATTATTATGAATGAAAACGTGCTGTGCTGCAATTTCCCAGAATTCCTAATACTTCCAAGTGTGCGCATGCGTTATTAATAGCAACAGCACGCGACTGGCGGCAGGCATTCAGTATTTGACTTTGAACTGGTGGCTCCACGGTTAAGCCGCAACCCGATTAAGCCGCCCCCGGCAAATCGGGAGTTTACTGTATTTACATTTGTATTCACTTTTAATAACATGGGTTACTGTCATAAAATATTTTGGGGAGGTTATCCCCATTACAGAAGGAATAATACAGAGAAAACAAAAAAGGGTTTCCACAATAATACATTAAGGTTTCAAATGGTTGCCCTTATCCAATTTCAAATTTCCTGCTCTTCTTTACCCTAGGAGTGATGAAGGGGAACAGTGATACTGATGCGTTGAGAGCGGGTGTTCTCTGGGTGCTGCTGGTTGGGCCCAGGGGACGGCCAACGCCTCAGTATATCGGACATAATACAAAAAGCAACATGCAGCTTATGTGAACTGCTAAAATATTGAAGCAATATTTGTGTGAATTAATAATTTTTTTTGTATTGTGTAAAATTTACCCTTGTATTTTGCTTTTTTTTTTCTTTACAATTTTTTTTATTTTTTTATCTTTTTATCGAGTATTGTGAGGGTAGGATTCACATTTTTTTCTGTTCAAGATTTACCAGCCAAGTGTTGAGCGTTTACCGATGCAATATTTTTGAGGGAAACTGAAAATTGCTATTATTTTATTTACGTAAATTGTGATAGTAAAACTACTCCATGAAGTAAAACTAGTTATGTACATTTTCCAATATGCACTTNTTTATTTACGTAAATTGTGATAGTAAAACTACTCTATGAAGTAAAACTAGTTATGTACATTTTCCAATATGCACTTGGAATATAAAACGTTTATAAGAGTAACATAAGACTTTCAAAAGTCAGCTAATTTTTATAGTTCCATTTCAATATCCTTCATACAGTCGTGAAATATCCTTTATACAGCCATGAAATATCCTTTATACAGTCGTTAAATATCCTTTATTTTCTACTTCCTTAAGTCTAAATTAAAATTTCCGAATTCTGTACACGAAATTCGAGTTTTTATGAATCACTGAACGGGTCTAAGTGAATCAATATCTGTAAAACTACATCTGAAGGTTTTGACTCATTTTTGTTCTGAAGGATCATCAAAGTTAAAATATAAAGCATGTCCCTGATTTGAGTATGTCTAGGAGCATTCTTTTAATATCTTTTGTAGCATGGGTACACCTTCATGACATTCAAACCAGAAGTTGTGTGTTTCGAAGACATCTTGGCAACCCTGGCCACGGAAGTCGGCCATCGGCCTCGTGCTGAGAAAGCCGGACGTACGCAATACTGATTTTCGACCATTTTGTTAGGATACCTACGTTTGAGACAATTTGTTGATATTTGTTTATCGTTGTGCCTTTAGGATTATTGCGCTAAATATCACTAAACACTTTACATAACTGCTGGTACAGGCACAATTACTTTTGCAGTTTTCATCTAACTTAGGCCTGAAAGCTAACTTTAAAATTAAGTTTAACTTTTTTTGGTGAAGTTTTATTCAGGAACCATTCTACGAAAACAAACTTGGTGTGGTGGTAGTTCACTAAAATAATTCTCAGAAACTACTCACATCATTTCCACCAAAATTTTTGCATACAATTAGAATTGCAGTGCATTGCCTACAGTTATGGATTATACTGTAAATTTTTTTGTAACTTTTACTGATGAATTGTATGTAATGTTACAAATGTTTATAATGGTAAAAAAATTTCTCTTGTAAAATGACTCGTTTGTGAAACTACAAGAGCCGCGTTTGTAATAGACCTCAAGAAATGTTTGCACTACACTGACCCGTATCCACAAACTCAAGCAAAATGGCACACACTCAACAACGTAAAACCGTGTATAGCTGTTTGTGCAGAAGCCAGGGGTGATATGTAAAGTGTTGTCGCATGCAAAAAGAAATGTATAGCAAGTTTCAATAATTTAAAACACTTAAAATAACTCAAGACTTTTTTTTTTAATGAATAATATTTTGAAATATTTTTTTTCCCTTATTCTCTGTTAATTCATCAGATTTGTTCTCAAGAAGAAAATAAAAATTTATGTCCACTTCTTAATAATGTAAGTTGTAATACAAGCCTGTCATTTGTAATTTTACAAATAACATATGTTTTGCAGATTTTACAAGAAAACTGTGTGTAGTTATAAAAACAATTTTCTTGGCAATATGGGTTTCCAAGGATTTTTCTTGTAAAAGCACAGAATTTTTTTTTTACACTGTTTTAGTAGATCAAGCACTTTTCTATTAACAATAATCCCTGCTTTACATTTTCTCAAAACGCATTTACTGTTCCAATCACCATGTGTTTTTTTTTAACGGAGAGTTATACTGGATATGACGTCTATGTCTGCAACCATACCACATCAAAAGATTCCAAGTCTTTACACCAACACTGTATTTAAGTTTTTCACTTTCCATAACCTATTGATTCATTCCCCTATTTTAAATTAAACGTTTCCATTCAATTTATGGAAAACGTTATTTGACGTGTAGTATACAAGGAAACTAATATTAGTTTATCAGATTTAAATTAAACCAAACTGCTTCAATACTTGTTAGTTTCCATTGTCACGAGCCTAAGAGCAGTGTCGTGCCACAAGTCTGACAGAACTACAATTAGACCAGTAACATTTTGTAAAGATTGCTTAGCAACAACTCTTAACATTGAACAATAGGATGCAAACACCACTGCTATATTTAGATAATGCAATAACACCACATAAATTATAACGATATACTTTCTAATAATTACTTACAAAAATCACCACTGGCAGCGCCCGGTAAAAAGAATAGGAGGGGCAAGCACTGCTTTGCCGCATCCTCTCCTCCCAAATACTCTCCAGGACAAATAATTTTTTTAAAAAACACCATCGTAAAAGTAAATTATCAGCATTATACTTTTACCATGGAGAAGGGCGACGAAAGTTAAGACATGTCACTTATACAGTTAGTTGTGTTTTAAATAAACAAGAAGTTGTTAATATAACTAATGAATGACACCACTTTCCATTACATGAATGCAAATATTTTCGGAGAGGTTATTAACAGGTTAGATGGTAGGTGTGTGTCTTAATATCTCGTTGATAGGGATATCATTAGAGATGCAAATTTAATACTAACGAGACAATTACAAATACACATGTTCCTTACCTGGAATTAAAAAAACAGAACACCTCGTACAGTAAGCTGGTACGCAACCAACTACATCATAAGGTAAGATTCAGAACATCAACTTTGATAGTAATCAGTCTAACATTTTGGTAGACTGCAATTACAAACATCAAATATTTACAGGGGACATCACTACGAAAATAAGTGTGTGCGTCACTTAAATAATGCAAGTGTTCATGGCCTACCATAACACTACTTGTGTACACAATTTTATGGAAATGGCTTGATCGGTTCTCAAGATATGGCATAAAAGCTGTGGTTTCTCTTTTGGCGCTATTGTAAAAAAAACATCCTAAACAGGCTCTACATAGGGATATCTGATACTTCTTATAGATAGGTACTGAAATATGTCAAATTGTTTAATGGAATGGTAAACCTATCTAAATTATTGACATTGCAGCCATAATGTAAATAAAGCCACACACACTTTAAACATGGCCTACGGTAGCACTACTAGTGTGGGAATCAGTTGATTGGTCCTGGACATACGATAAAAAAAAGCTACATTTTCTTGTGTGGGAGTATTTTCATTACCGGAGAACAAAATAGAGATTTATTGGCACATTATATGATTGTTACAGATACTGTTGCATATTAAGCTAGTTGAAATTGTTTAGGACGTAAAGCATACTGACATAAAATATTTACATTGCTATGATTTTGAAAATATGTGACTATCTCCCTAAGATATACGAATTTAGGTGGACTACAAAAGCATTACTTGGCACATGAATTTGGTGGGTATCGGTTACTAGTTTCCCAGATAGAACACGAAAACTTTATCTTTAATGTGGTGCTATCTTCCAAAATCTAGGCTTGATACTGTCAGTATACACAGTTAGGTTGAAATTAGTTACATAGTTTCATAGATATAGCATGTTATGCTAAAAATGTTATATGGGCACTATTTTGAAATTTATACGGCCTGTCACAGCATTACGTCTTTGCCAAATTTGGAAGTAATTGGTTGGTTACTTCCTGAGATATGACAAAACTTTACTTATTCATGTGGCACTGTCTTACAAAATGGGGAACAAAAAAGGCTCTGAGTAAACAAATTTGATGACTGTAATAGATACTGCCAGCATACAAAGATAAGTTGAAATTTATTGCATTGTTGCATAGATATAGCATAGCATTCTCAATTTATTATATGGCCGCCATTTTTAAAATAATAGTCTGGCCCACTAAAACATATCAGTTTGCATGACCTACCATAGTATTACTCGAGTGCCATATTTGATAGGAATAATTTGATTTATCCGAGATATATCATTAAAACTTTATTTTCATTTGGTATTATCTTACAAAAATGGCGTAAAAGGTGGTTATGTATTGAAACATTTGATTTTTGTAAAAATCATTTTAGTATAGTGAATTTGGATTAAATTGGACAAATGGTATGGTAGATATTGCAAAAAAATCTAACATTTTTATATTAATGCCATTTTAAAAATAAGTGGCTTATCCATTTAAATTGCATATGTGATCATGGCCTACAATAGTATTGCTTATATGCCAAATTTGGCTGGAAATGATTATGTAGTTACCAAAATATAACATAAAAATTTTTATTTTTCATGTTGCGCTATCTTCCAAAATGGCTAGTCAATAGCATTTTCACTATTCAATGCATACATCATGCACTATCAACTTACCAAATTTGGTTTAAACAGGTTAAATGGTTCCCAAGATATAATGTAAAAGCTTAATTTTTTTCAATATGACTATCTTTCAAAATGTGACCCAATAACATTATCCGTTTCTAATTCAATGCTTGCACCATGAACTGCCAACATACCAAATTTGGTTTAAATCTGTGAAATGGTTCCAGAGATATAGCAAGAGCTTTATTTTTTCAATTTGCAAGATCTTACAAAATAGCGGACCAATAATATAACAGGTTTCTTAAATCAATGCTAGTATCATGCATTGTAAATGTACCAAATTTGGTTTGAATAAGTTACATGTTTCCCAAAATATAATGGAAAAGCTCTATTTTTCTATTTACAATATATTCCAAAATGGCGGATTAATGCCATTATCAGTTTCTAAATTCAATAATTACATAATGCACTACCAATGTATTAGAATATCAAAATATTTATGTGGCTTCCATTTTGAAAATAAGTGTCTGACCCCATTTACATCATGTCATTTTACATGGACTTCTGTAGGTGTGCAAAAATTTTGTGGAAATTAGTTGAAGTATTCTGGAAATATGGCAAAATGTTCATTTTACTCACCTGACACTTCTTTACAAAAAAAATCCAGCAAAAGAGGATCTCTGTATGCATAAATGATGCTTCTTTTTAATACTGTTTGCAAACAAAAATTTGGTTGAACATGGTTAAAACATTACATGGAAATAACACATTAATCATAATTATTTATATAATCACCATGAAAACATGCTTGCCGCATATACCACATGTTAATTTATATACCATACTGTAGCAAAACTTGCGTGAAATTTTGGTATGAATCATGTGACCATCTTGATAAATAGAGGACGAAAAGTTAATGTATTAGCTCATTCTGTGATTGTCATATATACAATATATAAAGTTAAATTTAAATCTGTTACATAGTTTTGTAGATATAACACACTAAGCTGAAATGTATGTATAGGCACCATTCAGAAAATAAGAAACACACCTAAAACATATAAATTAATATGGCCTACCACAGTACATCTTCTTCATCAAATTTGAAAGAAATCGATTGATTGTTTCTCGAGATATGGCATAAAAACTGAATTATTTCATGTTGAACTATCTTCCAAAATGGGGGAGAAGTGAGGCTTTGGATAGAAAATTTTGATGGATATAACTGATACTGTTAGCATACAAATTTAAGTTAAAAAATTTTTTTGCTGTTCCGTAGATAAATAATTTTGTGGTAAAACTTTTACGTGGCCACCATTTTGAAAACATGTGTGTTTGATCCTCTAAAAGTTTATCTGTTTACATGGCCTGCCAAAGTGCAACTTGTTTGCCAAATTTGGTATATATTGGTTTTTTTTTTTGCTGATATAATGTAATTTTTATTTTCCATGTGATACTATTTTACAGAATGGTGGGCAAAAGAGATTTTGTGTAGACACATCTGATGGTTGTAATAGCCATTATAGAAAGTTTCATTGCAATTCATTACATGGTTTTGAAGATTTAACTCATAAAACCAAACCAGCTATATGGCCGCCATTTTGAAAATAAGTGTTTGACGCGCCTAAAACATGTCAGTCAACATTACCTACCGCAGTACTACTTGTTTGCCGAATTTGGTAGAAATCTGTTAACTGTTTCTCGAGATGACACAAAAACGTTATTAATTCATGTAGCACTATCTTACAAAATGGGCGACAAAAGTGGTAGTTGTTTGGCTTATATGATGCTTGTAATAGATACTGTCAGCATACAAAATTTGGTTGAAATTGGTCAAACGATATGGTAGTTATACCAAATGGAACTAAAATATCTGTATGGCCGCCATTTAAAAAATACGTGCCTAATAAAGTTTAATTATTTATTTTACCTGGCCTGTCTTAGTATTACTTACGTGCCAAATTTGACAAAAATTGTTTGAGTGGTTTTTGAGATATAACGTAAAAGCTTTATTTTTTTATGTAGTGCTATTTCCCAAAATGGCGGATCAACAACAATATCCTCTGAATTCAATGCGCACAACTTGCGCCAGTATACAAAATTCTGTTTAAATTAGTTGAATGATTTCAGAGATATGACATATCATCCTAAATTTTTAAAATAGTCACCATTTCGAAAGTAAGTTCCCAGCATGGTCGAAAAACTATAAAAATCAGGTGTCCTTACTTAGTACTACGCGTTCAAAAATTGAAGTTGAAAGGGGGACACACACAGGTAGGGAAATTATCTCATAAGCCTTTCTTTCCTTCGGATAGTTGGCCAAAAACCCGGAAACACGCTTATTTCACATCAAAATACTCTTAATGAATGATATTAGTCTTTCACTCTGAAAAAGCAACTGAATGAAATTCAGTCAATAAGCTACAGAAATATTGCACTGCATATGTGAGCAAGCAGTACATGGTATAATCTATTTATCCCTTAAAATGTGTGAGCAAAGGATAAATATTAGGGTTTTTATGACTGTGTGTGTGTGTGTGTATATATATATATATATATATATGACAGAAATTTAAATTTCATTATCAAGTATCACACCATTAAATTTTAGTTAGTGTAGCAAAATGCTAGCAAATAATTTTTCTTACTGATCAGAACCTGTGATAATATCTTATATGCTGCTCAGGCCTGCCAATAAATTTCTGAGGCCTGGGAGCAAACACTAGTACCCTCTACACTATTTTCAGAAGTTGGGACTACTATGGAATTTTAACAATTTTCCNAAAAAAAAAAAAAAAAAAAAAAAAAAAAAAAAAAAAAAAAAAAAAAAAAAAAAAGTTTAATAAAACTGCTCTTACTTTTAAAAACTGGAATCAAGGGAAAAATGTACAAATTCCACGTGTTTTTATCTTACTTTCCGAAGGAGAGAAAGGCCTAGGACCGCTATACTCAACCTGCGGCCCGCCGAGCTTTTGTGATTGGCCCACCTGGAGTTATGAAATTGCCAAGCATTTTAAATTGTGCGCTCATCAGAGAAACTATGGGCGCTATAAGTACATAAATCCCTACCGCGGTGCGCGCAGTGTTGGGATATAGCAATCTCTCTTATTATCTCGCACAACTCAGAGTTGCGGGTTGCGCGAGCGAGACAGCCAGCGGCGGGAATTCCCCTTTTGCTTTCACACTTCTGTACCTACGTCTTGCCTTATTTGTCGTCACTTGTTTTAAATTTGTTTACATGACACACACAAATTATCAAAGTTCGCCTGGTAGTTGCAGTTATGTTAAAGAAATACAATATTTCTCGTCATTTTAACACAAAACACAAATCGTTCAACGAAACGTTTCCTTCTGGATCGTCTTTAAGAAGTGAGAAATTGAGTTTTTTTAGACGTCATTGCAACAACAGCAAAATGTTATGTCCGTGGCATTATCACAAGACTCCGCGGTAACCATGGCATCATATCAAATTTGTTACATTCTTGGTAAGCATATGAAACCATTCACCGATGCAGAAATTGTAAAAGAATGCTTTATTAGTGGGGCCAATGCACTTTTTGATAAATTCAGCAACAAAATACAAATATTGTCTAATATAAAAAAACTACAGCTCTCCGATTCAACCTGTATAAGGCGTATTGAAGACATTTCAAAATTCATCTACGATAACTTATTAGAAAACCTTACAAACTGCAAGTTTTTTAGCTTGGCTTTCGATTCCAGTACCGACGTTTCAGCAACATCGCAATGCTCGGTGTTTGTTATATATTGTACAGAACATAATTTAATCATTGAAGGTTTTTTGAAATTTCTTCCAATGAAAGGTCAAACCAGAGGCACAGATTACCTTGATACTATTTGCAATTTTTTAGAGGAGAATAAAATTGATATACAAAAAATTGTGTGTGTTTGCACCGATGGCTGTCTTCAATGACTGGATCCGAAAATGGATTTCTTACGTTGTTTAAGAAAAAATATAATTTAACAAATTTAATTACATTTCATTGCATTATCCATGAAGAAAAATTGGCGGCATGTGTTGTAAATCCAGAAATTGAAGCTGTGATGAAGACGGTTATCAATATTGTCAATTACATACGAGCAAGAGAATTGAACCACAGAAAATTTAAAAGTCTTTTGGAAGAACTGGGAAGCGAGTATAATGATGTCCTTTTACATACCTCAGTGCGATGGCTTAGTAGAGGAAAAGTTTTAGAAAGGTTTTTTCTTTACGCCATGAAATAATACTGTTTTTAGAGCAAAATAATAAAGTGTACCCTTAGTTACTAAATGATGGATGGTGGTGTCTTTTAGCCTTTCTATGTGATATTACAGAAAAACTAAATAGCCTCAATCGGAGTTTACAAGGTGAAAATAACATAGTCTCACAGATGGCGAATAAAGTATTTGCTTTTGCGGAAAAGCTAAAACTTTATCATGAAGAACTACAGAACAAACAGCTGTACAATTTTCCAACTATAATTAAGATAACAGAGGACCGTATCGACATTTTTGAGGAAAACTGCTCTACAATTTCAAATTATATAACTGCACTATTAGATGAATTTCATAAAAGGTTTCAAGATCTAAGAAAAATTAAAAAATGTTTGATGCTTGTAGAAAATCCATGGCATTTAGAAACAACCACTATCTCAGAGATGGCTTCAATTTTGAATTGTAATTACCCAGAGTTGTTAGATGAATTCATCGATTTTAAAAACGACACCCACATAGAAATTTTGTTTAAAGAAAAAAGGGAAAAAAAGGAGTATGTGGAATTTTGGAGCATTATTCCCCAAAAATATAAAAGCGTCCAAAGGAGTGCTCAAATCCTATTAACATTCTTTGGGTCGACATACGTGTGCAAATCGTCTTTTTCAAAAATGAAGTACACAAAGAATGTGTACAGAAACAAACTTACAGACTCTCATCTGGATGATGTGATAAGGTTAGCAAGCAGCAAAGTTTTGAAAAAGTGTTCACAGTATCAAAAATCGCATTAAAACGTTAAAATAAACTATCTTTGTTAAAGCTTAAAATATTTATGTTTATAAAAAGTAAATGCATGGTTAAATGTTAAAATTAAGTTTTTTATTTACTTACACCTAAACAATTTTTACTTGCGGCCCGCGACACTATGACTGAACGGTATTTGTGGCCCCTATAAAAAAAAGGTTGAGTATGGCTGGCCTAGGAGATATATATATATATATATATATATATATCTCACACTCTCTTTCTCTCCCTCTCTCTCTCTTCCCCCCTTCCTTTTCAATTTTTCAACTTGTAAACTAAATTCCACCAAACTCAGTACACATATAGTACTAAGGATAGACACATGACTTTAATAGTTTTCAACAACTCCAAGCACTTACTTTCAAAATGGCGGCCATTTAGATATTTATGGCAATATGCCATATCTTGGAAACCATTAAACTGATTTAAACCAAATTTTGTATTATGACAGCATTGAATTCAGAGGTGAATATTGTTGTTGGTCCGCCATTTTGGAAGATAGCATCACATGAAAAAATTGAGATTTTATGTTATATCTCAATAACTTTTTAACCAAATTTGACACGTAAGTAATTCTATGATAGGCCAGGTAAATGTAAATAACTGAATTTAATTAGGCATTAATTTTAAAAATGGTGGGTATACAAATATTTTACATTTTAAAAATAGTATTGCTACCATACAGTTTAATCAATTTCAACCAAATTTTGTACGCTGCAATATCAATTACAAGCATAATATAAGAGACAAAAAACAACCACATTAATCAGACCATTGGAACATACTACTACATGAATTAATAAAGTTTTTGTGTAAATATCTTGGGGAAAAAACTGACAGTTTCCTTCCAAATTAGGCAATCAAGTAGTACTGCTGGAGTTGATATGTACATATATGTTTCAAGTGTGTCAGAAACGTCTTTTCAAAATGGCGGCCAGATAGATATTTTAGGATAGTATGCTATATCTTCGAAACCATGTAATCAATTCCAAATTACTTTGTATGCTGGGAGTATGTATATATAACAAACATAAAATGTGTCTACACGGACAGTCTTTTGTCCTCCATTTTGTAAGAGAGTACCACACGAATAAATAAAGTTTTTATGTCATATCTTGGGAAACAATTGACAGATTCCTACCAAATATGGCAAACAAGTAGTAGTGCAGTAGGTGATGTTCACTTGTATGTTTTAGGTATATCAGACACTGGTGGCCATTAAGCTATTTTAGTTTTGTATGCTATATCGTTGAAATTATGTCATTAATTCCAATGAAACTTTGAATGATGGCTGCATATATTACAACCATCAAATCTGTCCAAGCAAAATCTCTTTTGTCTGCCATTTTGTAAAATACTGTAGCTTAAAAAAAAAAAACAACAACAAAAAAATTCTGCAAAAAGTAACACTATGGCAGGCCATGTAAACTGATAAACTTTGAGAGAGTAAGACACACATTTTAAAAATGAAGCCAGACAAACACATTGGCTTAGAATTTTTTATCTATGAAAATACAAAACAAATTTCAACTTAACTTTGTATGCTGACAGTATCAATTACATACGTCAAAAATGTCTATGCAAAGCCTCATTTGTCCGCTATTTTGTAAGATAGTCCCACGTGAAATAATATAGCTTTTATGTGGTATCTTGGTAAACAATCAAACCATTTATTTCAAATTTGGTGAAGAAGTTGTACTGTGATAGGCCATATTAATTGTAATGTGTATATTTCTTATTTTCTGAATGGCGCGCGTATACAAACATTTTAACTTAGTGTGCTATTAGAGCTACAAAACTATAAAAAAAATTTACATTTAACTTTTTATATTGTATCTTTGACAATAATCAAATGTGCTAATACATAAACTTTTTGTCCTCAATTTATGAAGATCATCACATGAACAATAGAGTTTTATGCCATATCTCGAGGAACAATCAACTGATTCATACCAAAATTTCAAGCAAGTATTGCTACAGTAGTGTATGCAAATTAACATAAGTTGTGAGTGGAAGGTATGTTTTAATGGGGTTTATATCAACAATTTAAATTANAGTAGTGTATGCAAATTAACATAAGTTGTGAGTGGAAGGTATGTTTTAATGGGGTTTATATCAACAATTTAAATTAATTTGTTATATCAATGAAATGTTTTAACAAAATTCAAACTAAATATTGTACACAAACAGTGTTAACTAGAAGCATCATTTATGCATACAGAGATTCTCTTTNAACAAAATTCAAACTAAATATTGTACACAAACAGTGTTAACTAGAAGCATCATTTATGCATACAGAGATTCTCTTTTGCCGGTTTTTGTCAGGTGTGTAAATTAAACATATTTCCAGAACAATTCAACTAATTTATACCAAATTTTGAACACCTACAGAAGGCCACGTAAAGTTACATGGTGTCAGACAATGATTTTAAAAATGGCAGCCAAGTAAATATTTTGATGTGTTTGGCATATCTGTTTAACAATTTAACAAATTCAATCAAACTTTTCATGCTGATGGTATCTATTAGAAACATAGTGTGCAGAGCCTTTTTTTTGGGAATTTTGTAAGATGTCCCTGTTTAAGGAAATAATGTTGTTATGTTATATCTCGGAGAGTAAACAACCAATTTCCACGAGATTTCTCACACAATTAGTGTTATGGTAGGCCATGTAAACTTATATGTTTTTAGAGGCTAAAACACTTATTTTCAAAATCATTGAGGTTTAAATATTTTATGTTAGTGAACCCTATCATAAAAAATTAGACTGATTATATCCGAAGTTGATGATCTGAATTCTACCTCCGTGATGCAGATGATTGCATGTCAGCTTAATTTTATGAGTTTTTCTGAATTCGAATTACGGGCAAGTCACTTGTGTATTTCATTTGTCCTGGTATTGTTTCACATGTTTGTTTCATCTCTAGTGATATTGCTGTCAATTAGATGTCAATGCCTACCTACCATCTAACCTTTTAAGCACTTCACTAAAATTTATTTGCACTCATGTAGAGGAAAGTAGGCTCATTAATTATCAGTGACTTCTTGTTTAATTTCAACATCTTACAGAGCGACCCACTAACTTTAGCCCNAAAGTAGGCTCATTAATTATCAGTGACTTCTTGTTTAATTTCAACATCTTACAGAGCGACCCACTAACTTTAGCCCACTACAGACAGCACCCCCTTACCTCCACACCCCTTCGGGTAGGCCTGCTGTTTCTGCTCACACAATTTTAATAGACNACTACAGACAGCACCCCCTTACCTCCACACCCCTTCGGGTAGGCCTGCTGTTTCTGCTCACACAATTTTAATAGACAATCTAGGCCATGGCATATAATCATTTTCAGTGCTAGTGCCAAAAAGAATACACATCAGTTATAATTCACTTCCGATATTCTATTAGAATGGGTATTTTCGTTACAAATTATAAATTGAAGGGGATAATATACAGGTTTATGTGGCCATGTCTAAAAAATAACTGAATGGACATGGTTAGATTGTTATATTTAATTATTTATCACCTCTTTTTTGCTACTGTGCACTAGATAACTTATTCTTCACTGGCGTGTTAACACAACTTTNTTTAATTATTTATCACCTCTTTTTTGCTACTGTGCACTAGATAACTTATTCTTCACTGGCGTGTTAACACAACTTTATCTGCAGTTTCCATGCATCATAGTCTCAATAGTAAAACTGATTAAGCAAAAGGAACCGCACTGACAACCATCAGTTACTGCAGTGGCTTGAAAGTATTTCAAAATTAACTTAAACTTTCAACTGAAAATTTTGCCCCACTTGACCCAACAGGAATGGCCACGGAACCGTGGCCCTCCCCGTGGAGCNACTTTCAACTGAAAATTTTGCCCCACTTGACCCAACAGGAATGGCCACGGAACCGTGGCCCTCCCCGTGGAGCAGCCGGTGAAAATCACACAAATGACATAAAATTAATATACTCACCTACACCAATAATAAAAAAACAGTATAAACCTACACAACTCTTCACAGCTTTCTTGCTGCCCACCATTTTGAACACTAACAAGGCAGTCAAAATAATTGTAAACATAGATTTCTAAATAAATTTCCCTGGATGTGTATTAAAAAAATATATATAATTTCTTGTTACACCTGTAACACAAAATTTACAGACATTTACAAAAAATTCTAAAATTAATTTTAAAAAAAGTAACTAAATTTTTATTGAATNGTAACACAAAATTTACAGACATTTACAAAAAATTCTAAAATTAATTTTAAAAAAAGTAACTAAATTTTTATTGAATAGATGGAAATTTACTGTTGATATCTATAATATGTTTGAAACACAAATGTAAAAGTAAAATTAATAAAATCATAATTAAGAAATAACTCTAGTATAGGAACAAATGGGCTGCAATAAAAATTGCCAACATTAAATTTTTTGATTAATTTTTAAAATATATATTTGTGTCACAGCTATTATTGTTGTCAGACTGTTGCAGCAAGGTTTGTGCAAGGATATGTTATTTACAAAAAACAAAACAGATCAAAGAAAACTAATTTTATAGCTAAGGAACCAAAAATACTACTTATTTTGAAAATGACCCTTATATCTTTGAGATTAGTGGAATGTAACNTTTTATAGCTAAGGAACCAAAAATACTACTTATTTTGAAAATGACCCTTATATCTTTGAGATTAGTGGAATGTAACCACAAGGTAATGTTTTATAATGTAGGTGGTAAAAGGATGAAAGTTGACTGAAAGAAGAAATATGCAAAGCTTTCAAGAGTGCTCAATTTAATTAGAATAGCCTATATCACAATGACACATTTGNCTGAAAGAAGAAATATGCAAAGCTTTCAAGAGTGCTCAATTTAATTAGAATAGCCTATATCACAATGACACATTTGCCTGTATAGTTTTTCAGGTAATCAATTACTTCTTAAATTTAGCACTTTTTTTTTTTNATATCACAATGACACATTTGCCTGTATAGTTTTTCAGGTAATCAATTACTTCTTAAATTTAGCACTTTTTTTTTTTGTTGTAAAACCAGAGCAATGGTATGAGTTCTCTTAACCTGCACATCAAAGTAAAGAATGAGAAAGTCATCAAACTTTNTTGTAAAACCAGAGCAATGGTATGAGTTCTCTTAACCTGCACATCAAAGTAAAGAATGAGAAAGTCATCAAACTTTGAAAACAAATAAATTGGTAGAGTATTGATAATTTTCTATTTGCTGTAGCTTCCGGCCAATTTTCACCAGAACCATCATGGCTTAAGAAACACAAATCTTGTTATATACATGACAATTGTGGTAAATAATAATGCACACAAGAAAAAAGTGATAAAAAACTATTCAAAGTCTCTTGTCAGCATCACTTTTTACCTGTCGTTTTTAACTTTAATTCTCAAAATAGCTGGGGAACCCTGCCAGTTGTCCTTCATGCAGTACTGACCCTTCCAATGTATCCTCAGTGACAAGGACTGCTGAAGCATCATGCTCATTGGGTGAGGAGGCCAGACTAGTGATAGTTATTTTCCAAACTCCCGCACAATTCTATTAAAGTACTGACTTTGTACCAACTGGTTTCTGGCCCTCTAAAATGGGAATATTCCATCATTTTTGCTTTCTGTGCATGGAGGTGCAATGTAAAAAAACAAGCCTTGACTCTGACACGTGCAATGAGACAATCTGTGGTCATGAAGTGACTCTAGCGACATCAGAAAGCGTACTGGCACTCACGCCTGAGGCTCATGCTGCGCAGCTTGTCGGAAATGCGGCCGACATGGTCGCTGTGGACGCGCACCACACCTGTTGTGTGCTCCTTGGGAAGACCCAGTTGCTGCAGCTCACTGCTAAGCTCCTCCTCATCCACTCCATGGCGTGCCGATGATGTCAACACAAACGCCACTGCTGCCACCACTGCTTTCATGTCCCCCACATCTGCAAACAAGCCAGCCTACCTCATCAACTTTTCTCTCACCATCCTAATATACTTGCTGTAACACAGTTCTGGATTAAATAGTCATGTCAGATGTGTAAACAATTTAACTGAAGGGATTTCACNAACGCCACTGCTGCCACCACTGCTTTCATGTCCCCCACATCTGCAAACAAGCCAGCCTACCTCATCAACTTTTCTCTCACCATCCTAATATACTTGCTATAACACAGTTCTGTATTAAATAGTCATGTCAGATGTGTAAACAATTTAACTAAAGGGATTTCCCTTAAAAATGTTTAACTATAAATAAGCTGGGCATCATGAATTGTGACACTAAGAAGGATGTACCTGAAGGACCCCACATTGAGGGACTGCGTAGAGCAAGGTAGGACAATGATGTGATTAGTTTTTGAGCTGAGTGATGAAGCATGTGTGCCAATGGCGACAATGGCAGTATATCAGTGGAGGTCGGGGAGCCTGAAAGGTGGTATCGTGTATCCCTGCAGTTCTTATGCACAGACGGAGTGCCTCGAACATGGGCAGGTTTTAGAGCCAGAGGTGTGCACTGTTCGACATGATGACAATATGCCTCACGACACTCTTTTTATTCATTGTTTGATGTATTATAATTCTTGAATTCACATCCACACTTACGACAGCCAGAGAGTCAAATAAACTCATTCTGTCTCCTTCACACATTTTCCACTCTTCTCATGCCAATGTGCATTGCTACATCTACTGAAGGTCTCACCACAGTAGTGACAAGATTGATGAGATGTTTACATCATCATCACACTACAGTACTTGCAAGTTCATCACAGTTTCATGGAAACGCAAATACATCTTTCTGCTTTGCAGGTAGAGGAACAAGCCCTTTAGATATTTTCAAATGTCTNACTCATTCTGTCTCCTTCACACATTTTCCACTCTTCTCATGCCAATGTGCATTGCTACATCTACTGAAGGTCTCATCACAGTAGTGACAAGATTGACGAGATGTTTACATCGTCATCACACTACAGTACTTGCAAGTTCATCAGAGTTTCATGGAAACGCAAATACATCTTTCTGCTTTGCAGGTAGAGGAACAAGCCCTTTAGATATTTTCAAATGTCTNAGTTTCATGGAAACGCAAATACATCTTTCTGCTTTGCAGGTAGAGGAACAAGCCCTTTAGATATTTTCAAATGTCTGTGGAGATTTTCAGTATGAGCAAACATATGAAGATACTTTTTATACCTATATGCTGTACAGGACGGGTTCATCTTACATTTATGTTTTTCACGTCGCCTAACATTGCTGCTATAAGAATAGGTTTCGTCAGAGTATGTGCATCAAAGACTTGACGATGTTGGCTTGGGCTGCAATGCTGATGGAGCTGCTGTAGGTGGCCTACGTGAAGTTGATGGCCCCGGTGGTACCATGCCCGAACAAGGCGATGGACCCTTTTCAAAGTTTATGTTCATGTCCACAATGGAGAGCTTTTGTTATTCAAAAATATTTTCACATTTTCTATTTGACGCCNTTCAAAGTTTATGTTCATGTCCACAATGGAGAGCTTTTGTTATTCAAAAATATTTTCACATTTTCTATTTGACGCCTATTGAACTGAGAATGGCTCACACTCACATTGTGCTGTAGTCTGGTCTGTATCCCAACAATGATGTACCTCTGTTTCTCGGTGGCAAAGCTATACTTCACCATCCAGTTGATGCACCGGCTTGCAGGCAATCTGGGGTAAGTCTCAAGATTCCACGACCTGAAAGCCACNACTTCACCATCCAGTTGATGCACCGGCTTGCAGGCAATCTGGGGTAAGTCTCAAGATTCCACGACCTGAAAGCCACATCAAAGCTGAACGTGAGTCAGCATCCATTCGATAAACTGTAGATTCAGTTCCACTGTATCAGGTTGTCTCCTGTAACCACAATGGCATTGTGTGCATATTGACTAGAAGCAGTAAAAGTTCCTTCTTTGAATTCATGATAATATGTCTGTAGTCTTCTGCAAGTCCCCACAACATAACTATAGGAATGCACACCTCTAATTTGCCTTGGGGTATATAGGAAGACTGTAGTCTTCTATCCCCCAGCTTGCTATTTTGGCTGCAGAGAGCTCGTTTGGGGTGACCGAGAGGTAGTTTTTTATTGTGGTCGTTATGACGACATCTCTCGTCTGGTACATCTCAACACCATTGAGCAAATACGTAATATGATCGATAGGGTGGAGAATACCATTGCTTATTTTTGTCAATGCCAGGTTGGATCCATTTCCTTTCGTCGGTATTCCCCTGAATCCCAGGAATCACGGACAAGGAAGCGTGCAGATATCTTGGTGTTGGACTACTATCCGAACTTCTGATCGTAATGTGTACCGCCAGATCAGGAATAGCTGGTATGGGTGAAGTTCCACTTTCGTGACACTGTCTTCAAAAACGACCAACTCATAGACATTTATGTAATCTTCCATTATGATCAACCTTGAAGCCAAGACTGCTGAGGAAAATAGTGATAGAACATGTTAACACCTTGGTGACCTGCAGTGTGTACTAATAGCAGGTTTGATTTTGTTTTATTGCTTCTGGTCGTTATGATTCTTATTCCCATCTTCTCAAAAGCTGGCAAAGAGTGATTTCTTCATTTTGAAAGTTCACCAACTATCTGTGCTGGCAAACGGTTGTCACGAACANAAAAGCTGGCAAAGAGTGATTTCTTCATTTTGAAAGTTCACCAACTATCTGTGCTGGCAAACGGTTGTCACGAACACCTTGTGTGTTCTTTTCACGACGACTGGAATGTAAATGATGCTTTGAGGTGCTATGACCAGCTTAAAACCTGGAGGGACCATAGTTGAAAACTCATGCAGCGTATTGCTGGGTGCACCATTGAGATATGAGCTGCTCAGTAAACAGCAGTTTATTCGTATTGCGTTAACAGGCACAATGTTTACAGGTTGTGACGGTTCGTTGATTTTGATGGCTTCGTATATGCACGGCTAGAATCCCAGCATCATTCTGATGGAATTCGGTTTCATATCAACATCTTCACTGCATCTGATGACACTTTTCAGAGTATTGGGATTTCCACGTAGTTTAAATCCTAAGATGGGAGGAAGTGAATCTTCAATGCACCTTGCAAACCGTCTAGTGCTTACGAGCCCATGGGCAGTGCCACCTCGTGGGAGACATTACCGCTTTTCATAAAGTACAGCTTACTGTTTTTTTTCATCAATGTTCGATATCGCAATGTAGGTTTGAAAATTGATCAGGTCTATGCATCATTCCTTCACCAGGTTGAATGGAAGGAGGTGTACNCAAACTGTCTCACAAGATCACATTACGAAAATTAGGAATATTCAGTTTTCGCATGTACTTGATTGTGTCTGTGTTTGTTAGTGGTCATATAGGAAAAGATATGATCTACTGTACTGCAATTTCCTGATGCATCACTTTTGTATACTTCCACCTTCTTCTTAGGTAGAGGCCTTGGCTGATTTTTCCCATGGCGATAGCTTTCATATTTGCATTCCGACTTTGGGCCTTGGACAACTGCTTCCGTTCATTCGATGCTGTGTTGATGGCTCGGACGATACCACTCGTGGCTCCAATTAGGCCCCTGAAGGTCCTGAGTTCGTGCAAAAGCAATGGCAAAAATAAGCTGGTAGATGATTTCTTGGTCTTGCTTGCTTTTTTTCCTATTGTCACCACTTTACGTTTCACTTGCACCTTCCTCTTGCTCTTTGCACCCATTCCGATCTTCACCTTGGCCTTAATCACATTGGAAATGCGCCATGTGAACTAATTTTTCTCAGAGTCCAGTGCGCAACGTATTTCATCGACCCTTTGCACAATTATCTTGTCTACCTGGTGCCGCACTTGTAAATCCTTGTTCCTTGCACACCTCATCCAGTGTAAAGATGCCCATGTTGCTGTGTATCAGTCTTTTAGCTATCTTTGTTCCCAACCTGCAGAAATTGTATCTGGGAATGAGCAGCTCAAATTATAGATTGTTGATCAGTGTACTAACGATTCTACTTACAGCTATGGTCTTACCTCTTCAAGACATTGCAGTGAACTGACCTAAGAACTTACAAATAGTCTACCTTTATACATTTTTGTTTCAGTATCATGGAGATATCAAGCAGTCGTCTTCTTCCTGTACAAGTTAGTGAGGAAGATGCCAAACTCTCATGCAACTCTCATCACTGCGAGCTGTTGCCCGGTACCGTGAGGTGTATNAAGTTAGTGAGGAAGATGCCAAACTCTCATGCAACTCTCATCACTGCGAGCTGTTGCCCGGTACCGTGAGGTGTATCATTGTGGGGCCATCCAATTGCGACAAGACGTGTGCTGCTAAGTATGCTCAAGGAACCAAATGGCCTTTGGTTCGAAAATATGTACCTGTGTTCTAAATTGCTCCAGCAACCGAAATAACAGAGCCTTGCATGTGTACTGCAGGCTGTGGATGGCGTGGGTTATTTCCCATTCAGCGATAATGAAGCTGTCGTCCCACAGAGCGAAGCACTGCCAAACTCAGTGTTTGTTTTCAATGGCATAGTCTGCGAGAAGCACAAGTGCATCCAGGAGTACTTTAGCATGGGATGGTACATGAACATGGACTGTGTGTAACTTGACAGACATATTCTCGCATACCCAAACGACTTCTTCACGACAATGCAAATGTGTTTATGTTGTTTCGCATGAATGATTTGAATTTGCGACACGTGTGTGACGACTATGTCAATACAGACATGACATTATCAGATTTCAAGAACCTTGGGTTGGAAAGACGAGTATGGATTTTTGCTGGTCGTATAAGACTAGAATCTATATAGTGGTAGATACTGGCATGGCTTTGATCAGTTCATTGTCAACCATCGAGAATGAGTTACAGCATATCANATCTATATAGTGGTAGATACTGGCATGGCTTTGATCAGTTCATTGTCAACCATCGAGAATGAGTTACAGCATATCAAAATTCGAGCAGAGTAACCTCAAGCTGCATTTTGACAAAATGAAGATGGAGGTTGTCTCATACCAAGAAATGATGGAACCTGTGATACTGATAGAATAATAATTCAACACGTTGGCGAACCCGAAAAATCCGAAGATGCTGATAGTAAACATTTCGTCCTCGAAACTGGTAACGACATCATTTTGGAATTATGCATTGTGTTGTCCGAATAGAACAAATTCATTCTAGGATTTACTTGTTCGAGCTTGGGACAAAGATGGATTGTTTGAAGACTTAGATCGTTTGCGATTTGATGGCGATGGACGAGCATGTAAAAAGTGTTCCAAGGCAAACATCTGTAGAAAAGTTGAGCCCTAAAGCGGGTGAAGTGAAGGCCAGCTGTTCTTTTTCGGGTTTTTCGATGTGATTTGCCTACGTGTATGTGCGGGGACATATTGGGTATTCTCTGTTCCTTTTATATGCATTGAGTCATGCGTATTGATATTGGCGGGTGTTTGTTATTATCACTCCATATTAATGCCATGTGTTGTGTCAATGGCGTGTGGCTGTATTTGATATTTTCATGTGTGTTTGTATTTTAGTGTGAGGAGGTGTCAGCTGCGGTCGGGCGCACGCCTTGCCCGGAGGAGGCGCTGTGTCCTGTGGCGGCGAGGTCCTTACTGCGCCAGGCGGCTCGCGGTGCAGTAGTTTTGTTAAACTTGCTCCCTTTTCGTCCCGGACCGATCGGAGAATTCGGCCGGGAGGGTGTGTCTTTTTTCATTCTTTGGAACTTGTGTTTAATCCATAGTGGCCACCTCCACTGCTTTTTTTAGTTTAACTTCCTTCATTTTCTGACTGTATGATATGCTTTTCTAATTGCCACTTCATGGCTGGGGCGCTGCACAGCCTTATTGGTTTTACAGGGTCCTGTTACTCTCCAGTGCTGGAGTACTTAAATTGTCATTATAGGGTTTTAATGCACTGATATATTCTAAGAATTTTTCTGTTTCCTTCTGGGTTTTCCCGAACAGGGATATTTACCTTTTTCCCGGTCCGTTTTCTTTACCTACTTTCCTGTATATTGGCATGGCTTTTGTATTTGTATTTACTTTACAGTTTTACAACATTTACACCTATGGTAGTGCTGGCACCTTAGTCCCGCAGTTTACACCTATACACGCTTTTAAATTTACTAGCTATTTCCTTTATTTTCCGTTCCCTTTTCTTTACCTATTTTCCTATGCACTGAAGCGACAAAAGTCATAGGATACCTCCTAATATCGTGTCGGACCTCCTTTTGCCCGGCAAAAGTGCAGCAACTCGACGTGGTATGGATGGACTCAACGAGTCGTTGGAAGTCCCCGGCAGAAATATAGAGCCATGCTGCCTCTATAGACGTCCATAATTGCGAAAGTGTTGTTGGTGCAGGATTCTGTGCACGAACTGACCTCTCGACGATGTCCCATAAATGTTCGATGGGATTCATGTTGGGTGATCTTGGTGGCCAAATCATTAGCTGGAATTGTCCAGAATGTTCTTCAAACCAATCGCGAACAGTTGTAGCCCGGTGACATGTCGCATTGTCATCCATAAGAAGTCCATCGTTGTTTGGGTACATGAAGTCCATGAATGGCTGCAAGTGGTCTCCAAGTAGCTGAACAAAACCCTTTCCAGTCAATGATCGGTTCGGTTGGACCAGAGAACCCAGTCCATTCCATGTAAAAACAGCCTACACCATTATGGAGCCACCACCAGTTTGCACAGTTTCTTGTTGACAAATTGGGTCCATGAATTCGTGGGGTCTGCACCACACTCGAACCCTACCATCAGCTCTTACCACCTGAAATCGGGACTCATCTGACCAAGCCACGGTTTTCCAGTCGTCTAGGGTCCAACCGATATGGTCACGAGCCCAGGAGAGGCGTTGCAGGCGATGTCGTGCTGTTAGTAAAGGCACTCGAGTCGGTCTTCTGCTGGCATAGCCCAGTACAGCCAAAGTTCGCCGCACTGTCCTAACGGACACGTCCATCGTACGTCCCACATTGATTCCTGTGGTTATTTCACGCAGTGTTGCTTGTCTGTTGACACTGACAATTCTGCGCACACGTCGTTGGTCTCGGTCATTAAGTGCATGCGGTCGGCCACTGCGTTGTCCATGGTGGGAGGTTATGCCTGAAATTAGGTATTCTCGGCACACTCTTGACACTGTGGATCTCGGAATGTTGAATTCCCTAACCATTTNAGAATGTTGAATTCTCTAACCATTTCCGAAATGGAATGTCCCATGCGTCGAGCTCCAACTACCATCCCACGTTCAAAGTCTGTTAATTCCCGTTGTGCGGCCATAATCATGTCAGAAACCTTTTCACATGAATCACATGAATACAAATGAAAGTCCAACCAATGCACTGCCCATTTCTACATTTTGTACGCGATACTACTGCCATCTGTATATTTGCATATTGCTATCCCATGACTTTTGTCACCTCAGTGTATATTGGCATGGCCTTTGTATTAATTTACCGCTATACAACACTTACACCTAGGGTATTGTGGGCGCCTAAGTCCCACAATTCACACCAAACACATTTTTCAATTTACTTGTTATTTCCTTTATTTCCCATTCCATTTTTTGTACCTAATTTCCTGTATATTGGTGTGGCCTCTGTCTTTAATTTACCGCTTTACAACACTTATACCTATGGTAGCGCGGGCGCCTTAGCCCCGCAGTTCACACCCATATACGCTATTAATTTTACTTCTTTATTTCATTCTGCTGTGTGGGCGCTCTGGCTCTGCAGTTCCTCTATTCTATGCCTTTTTCATTTCTTTCCTTTTGCTGACCTAGGTCGTGAAATTGTATACACTAATACCTATGGTAGTGCGGGCACCTTAGCACCGCATTTACAACACTTACGCAGTTTTTATTCCTTTATTTTGTTCCTTTTCCAGTTCCTTTTGGAATAGCAGTTTTCTGCCTTCCTTTCCTTCTGGTGGGGTTTTTTCCCATATTCGGCGCTGGCCAATTCGTTCCCTTTAATTTTACATGCTTCCTTTTCTTCATTCCATTGTAATTTT
The DNA here is from genome assembly GCA_002778355.1 of Clitarchus hookeri. Lineage (NCBI taxonomy): Eukaryota > Metazoa > Arthropoda > Insecta > Phasmatodea > Phasmatidae > Clitarchus > Clitarchus hookeri. Next base: position 56,897 of record NQII01005404.1, read on the forward strand.
TTTTACTTGGGGGTTTTAGTGAGTTTTTCCCCCGCTGTTCTTCTACTAATCGTTGTTTATTTCTTTTCAGCCTTCCTTTCTTGATTCACCAATGTCCACGTCTGTAGAAGAGCTCTATTGAGAGCTGGAATGCACGTATCTTATCACTACTGTTCATGTTATTAATTCTGTAAAGGGTCATTATGTAAATAAACACAATATAAAATTAAATCAAAATCAATCAGTAAACACTACATGTAAATCTCTAATAAATATTTTGCTCCAAAATTTAATATTTAAATATTATTATCCGGATTTTCTCATGTGTGTTCAACTGTTTTATATAAATGTTCCCTTTTAATTTTTTAGAATTTTTCATATTTTTTGGTATTTTTCTCAAGTTTTTATGATTGGTAGAGTGAGTGGTGGGAGAGGGGATGGCATGGGGTGATGGGGTGGAGGTAGGTGAGGGGATGGAAAGATAGTAGTGAAGGAGGGATAGTTAAGGGAAGGGGATTGAGGGATGATGGAGGTGTGGGAGGGTGGGGTGTGGCAAGAGCGGGTGTGTGGGATGGTGGGGCGAGAGAGGAGGGTGTGTGTGGGTAGGTGGTGCAGAATGGTGGTTGGGGGCCATGATAGTTGATCCGATGGACCTGGCTCAGAGCCTCGAATCTGCTTTGCTCATTTGAGCATCAATAAATTTTCTCATTGTTTTGGGAAAAAGGTGATTTTTGGAAGAAATCATTAATATTTGAAGTAATTTTTGGGTAAAACTGTCAAGTTTGATTTGTCGGGCATGACAATATCCAATACGGCAGGCGGCTTCAGGCTCCGGGTAGATGTCACCTGTGTATGATGGGTATTATGTCCAATAAATCTGGTTGTGATGGCTCATATCCTTCTAGGTATTGCAATTTTAATAGCCAGCAGTATATAATGATGAGTATGGATACTTCCTAAATAGTTTTCACTGTAACAACTTATGTCTTCTCTACGATTTTCTATGCAGTATACTGGGTATCAAATGAAACATTGTTGGTATTGTGAGGCACTTGGAATCTATCTATTAGATGAAACATTGAACTTCTGGGAAAAACAATTACATGTATGAAGTTGTTTTCTAATATGTAGCAGTTTCCAGACCACTGCCGTACATTAGAGCAGGATCTACTGTACCATTAACACCAATATCCAAATACCATTAAGTGAGATGTGTTTCCTGCATATAACTTTGAACATGCCACATGTCCCAAATAAATGTTTACAATAATAACAGAGAAACAAATGAAGACAATATGATGGGACTGGTGTATTTGCCGCTACAAGGGCAATGGTGTGTGCGTATGTGCATACGTGCGTGTAGCAATTCTACTGATGTCAGTTCCATTTGCGGCCACGACGCTGTTTTCTTATGTGCAACGTAAGCGAATTTCAAAGTGTTATTGGAAATGTGAGAACACGATTTAGGTGCAGAGGAGACAGGAGATAGAATTAGATACTGTGCCACCGCCACACGTAACATGACACAATTATGAGACAAGTTTGAGAGGTTGCGAAACCGTGTGCGGTGAGAAGAAAGAATGGTGCGGCAGGAAGAGAGAGCCAAAGCACGAATGAAGTGAGGGAGCTGTGTTGTATACATTCACACGTTCCCCCGGGGATTCAAAGTCCGTACGGTGAGCTGCGTGTGAGTCAGTTGGGGAACTCTGAAGACACTGTGTATGCCGCAAAGCCACAGACACTGGGTATCATCAGAGATGCAATTGTGACTACCTGTGAATCCATTTCCATGGAAACTGTAGCTACTGTCTGTTGTTCAACAGTGTTTTGTAACTGTCATTAATGTTCGCACACATCCAACACCAAATACAAGCAGTCCCAATAGATTGTCTTTAACAGATTCTCTGTTGTTCATGTTCAAAGAATTTTAACATTTATTTAGGACATTCTATAGTTTTAAATTGTTAAGGTACAGTAGAGCACCCCTTAACCAAAATTCCCTCAAACGGAACTCCCCTTATCCGGAATTATTTTCCAAAAAAAATTCAAACGTCGCTAAGTTGTGCCATAACTTTCCCGCACTCGCAATAAGTCTTTCGTTGCTCACACCAGACTAGAACGATGAAGAGACAGCCGGCCCAAGTAGCACAGCTACAGCTACGCTGCATAAATACACAAGTGACAGTGACTAATGGCAACGTGCGACACACGCAGTTAGTTTTAAAGGGGGAGTCTTTCAGAATTTGGTGTTATAACGTGTTAGTGTACATGTACTGTATTTTGGCGTGTATACACAGCACCAGAAGTTTTTGATGAAAAATTAAGGGTAATTAATATTTCAAGTATAGGCGGCACTGAATTTTTGTATTCCCGTAAATATTGCCGGGCCTCATCACGCTAGTGCGGCAACAGCAAACTATGGCAACGTCAAACTAATAAATTTGCCGTTGAATGTTATAGTTGCCGCGCCGCATGGCCTCCGCCTGCTGAAAAGTAGCAACAGCGCAGTATTCCACGTAAATAAAACTTTTGTATTTACGTAAAAATGCTTCAACACTGCGTTAAAATTGCAGAACATGTGTGCTGTGCGTAGCCTGTCAGCTCCGCCAGCTGTTGCCAAGCAGGCAATGGTAGGGTGCATGTGTGCGTGCGGCATCACACACTCACACACACAGCTAATGCTGGCTGACTCATTCTACCAGAGAGAGAGAGAGAGAGAGAGAGAGAGAGAGAGAGAGAAAGAGAGAGAAAGAGAGAGAAAGAGAGAGAAAGAGAGAGAAAGAGAGGGAGAGAAAGAGAGGGAGAGAAAGAGAGAGAAAGAGAGGGAGAGAAAGAGAGAGGGAGAGAAAGAGAGAGAGAGAGAAAGAGAGAGAGAAAGAGAAAGAGAGAGAGAAAAGAAAGGGTCCGAGCAAGCTTGCTTGGTGCTGTTGTTAGGGCCGAGGGATGGGGATAAGGACGCCAAGCGAGAAGGTGAAAAAAAGAAAAGAAAAGAAGTATGCAAGCTGGATGGCGGCTGGAGGTGATACAAAGCAGAACAGTTGATGGCAGGCAGGCTAAAGTATGCTGCAACCCATATACGTTTAAACACACATGATGAGCAATTCATTTCTTATTATTTTTTGACTTCCTTAGAAACTAAGTTAAAACATTAGAGTGTATTGTTCGATGACAAATTTCTGAATATGGTTTAGAGGGAAAAGAATTTTAAAAGCCAATATCTCGTAAATAACCCGCACCCCACTTTTTGTTATTTTTTTTGTAAAAATGTGCGGCCTATACACGCCAAAATACGGTACTTTGTGAACTTTTTCTATAATACGTCAGTCCTGCTCTTGTAAATGTATGTTGTGCCGACGTGCCATGCAGTAAGGGAAAGAAAGACTTTCAATGGAATTGACTATACTTTGGGAAGTTTTATCAGATGCAAGGCAACATAAACAGTAACATGATATCCAGATCTCGCTTACTCAGGCAGACACAAGAGAGAAGAGATAAGAATCCCTGCTAGAAGGTTGAGAATGAAGGTCATTAACACAGCGCCTGGAGTTTTATGACCCACGTTTCATAAACAGTACCTAGCGTTTTTTTTAATGGTTTTGTAACTTTAAGGATAAAACTAATAATTTACACTCATCAATTTCTTAAGTTAAAATTACGTGCCACATATACACGAGTTCAGACTAAAAATGTGTTATTTTTCACACCATCCCACCCTCATTTCCCTCAACCGGAATAGCCCTTCCCCCGACGATTCCGGTTGAGGGGTGCTCTATTGTACTAATACTATTGTACTCTTACTTATAAATTTTCTAAACAAACAGTTTACAAATGAATACACAGCATACAATATTATTATAATGTGAGTTAAGCTACATTTAATATTTGAAAGGAGTTTGGAGTCTACTATAGCTATGATCAACTGAAGCAGGACTATTTGAGAAACACTTCTAAACAAAATGTGTAAATTTGAAAGACTAAATTTTTAAACAGCACAGAAATATATTCCATTTGACTTATCATTATAGTCTAGAGACAGTCACATACATTGTGTAGTGAAGTAATTTAGTATCCTACTATTAGTCCATTTAAGATGTTTATTAACACCTCCTCAAAAAACTAAAATTATTTCACGAAAGAAATGTGAAACAAACTTACCAAACTTAGCATCTGAAGTAAGCTTCTTAACTTTTTCATACTGAAACACAAAATAACATTTTACTTTCAACTTCACTGAAATTAAAAGCAAGATAACAATGATAACAAAGCAAAAGTACTGTAAATATGTCATAAGTCAAAATAGTGAGTGTTAAATCATAGATGCTCACAACGGGTTGGGGAATGCAGGCCTAGCAAAAGTTTTGTTAAGTATTTTTCAGTGTATTTCAATCTTTGCTGCCTGCAATAAGTTGCAAAAAGCTATTAGTTGTCTGTATACTATATTTCTGCAGTTTTTAAGAACACTAGTAACAAAAATAATTGTAGCTAACTAGCCACTTACAGGGCTAATCCATCCCAGCAAATGCTACAAATGTATCAGGTGTATGGCTCCATGGCACAAGAGGGAATAATGGAAACAGTGATGACACCTCCAGGCTAAATATATATTGAGGAATCTACCTGGACTGCCACCTTCACAACTCAAGTACCTCGGGGGACGCGGTGGTGTAGTGGTCAGGCTTCTCGCTTCCCACCTAGGCGAACCGGGTTCGATTCCCCGCTGGGTCGCTCCCGGATTTTTGCACGTGGGAATCGTGCCAGACAATGCCGTTGGTCGGCGTGTTTTCTCGGGAATCTCCCATTTGCCCCGCCCTCGTATTCCAGCACTGCTCCATGCTCACATTACTTCACCCTTATCTGCTCTCAAGACCTCGATGTTAAGAACCGTCCAAATATCTCCATTCAAGTACCACCCCAACTCTCATCATAAGGCTTTGTTAATCCTGTTACAATCCTACCAGCACTTAGAAAAAAAAAAAACCACAAGAACACCACTAGTAAATAACCCAGGTTCCCCGGCTTGAAGACTAATGCTACCCAGTACATCGTGCAGGCTGATTAAATGAACTAGTTAATAACCACTATTGTACTAATCCAAGGTGCCACTAAATCATATCATTCACACATTTTGAGTAAGTGAAGAGATTTGTATTTGCACAGTGTGTATATTCTCGCACTGCCTNGATTTGCACAGTGTGTATATTCACACTGCCTGGCGGTACACAGTGTGCCATTTTTTTTATGGCAATCTGTGTTTTTTACCTTTTTGTGTCCTATTAAGACCTTTTATGTCAAAGTTTGGTTTTCCCGAATTCCTTCACTCTTTTTTTATTTTTGTTTGCACCTATAAAAAAAATGTTACCTTTGTTAAACAAATTAATTTTCCTGTTATTATTTTGACAGTGTCATTAGCACTTTATCTTGTGTATGTATTTAACTGAATTTAATTTGTAATATAATGTTCATATTTTGTAACGGGTCATATTTTCATTTTTGTTTAATGAATATGTTATTTCATCATATTGTAAACATTAAGTGTAACTGCATACAAAATGNTCATATTTTCATTTTTGTTTAATGAATATGTTATTTCATCATATTGTAAACATTAAGTGTAACTGCATACAAAATGAAATTCCAATCACGTATAATTTGTCATATTGATACTATTGATACAAACTAGTTGTGTGTTCCATCATGCTAATTTAGAACGCACCCTTCTTCCTTCTTGAATCCTTCAACATGGTGCGAAGCACGATATCTTGTATTGCTCTTCTCAAATCGTTTGACATCATGTGTTAAATCTCTTATTTTACCACTGTAAGTACAACCATTTTGTGTTATATTTTCCCAGTTACCTTNTTGACATCATGTGTTAAATCTCTTATTTTACCACTGTAAGTACAACCATTTTGTGTTATATTTTCCCAGTTACCTTGTGCAAATTTTTGTCACACTTTTCATTGCGTTTTATTTCCTACTTTGTGATTATAGTTAGCGGTGCGCGGCTGTGCACGCTTCTGTGTGATGCTACCATTAAGATTGTAACTACTTCTTTTCCTGGGACGTCCATGTCGACGCTTCCTGCCCCGGCATTTTTGAGCGGCTGACTTTCTTCCTTTTCATTGCACGGCTAAGCACATGTTTATTTTTCTGCATGAAGGAAAACACAACTTAATGCTCTTACCTGGGATTTTCTATGCACAAAATATGTCAATGGAGTTTTTTTTAACAAAATAAATGCTACGAAACTAAAGACATTTGTCATAAAAAAGAGAAAATTATAATATCAATTTTGTAATTTTTTTTTTTTTACTAAATAACTTAACCTAATTTGGCCATTTTGTCTAGGGTGGACCCTCTTTTCTTTGTGTGTTCACAAATTATTATTATGGTAATGGAAAGTATGCATTGTCAATATAGTTATTTTATTTTCCTTCAAGAAAAAAGAAAACAAATAGCAATACTCATGTAACATCTACAAAATAATGCTCATGAATGTTGAAAGGATTACAAATATTCATATCTATACGCAGAAAAAGAAATCAAATATATTTATGAATTCAAAGTAAGTCAGTTAGCTTTTAATTTTTCTTTAACAATTTAAAGACCCTTTTTTTATCTAACCCATACATAAGAATTTAATAAATGGTAAATTAATAATTATTTGTGTTGCATGAAGGAAGGGTTCGTGGGAAGGCTGCTCGACCTTCTGTTACTATCGTGTTACTGAGCCGGGCTGGCTTCACGTCAAGTTGTCCCGGAAACAAAGAAAACAACATAGACAGACAAATTCCATCTTTCTAACGTTTCTGCTTGTCAGTGTTGACATTTCATCGTTAGTGCTCTAAAATTACAGCTTTTACAGGCAATTTCCCAAGCTGAATTGTTTTGACCCACGATTACTTGGAAAAACTGAAATTGTTATTTGCCGACCATTGTGGGTCCTTAGTGCACGAGTTAGTACTATTGAAGTGCCGATGAATATAAANAATGAATATAAAAAAACTGTATTGTTTGTGCACTAAAATTTAAGTTTTTACAGGCAACATAATGAAGCATATTTACAAACAGTGAAAAGTGGGAGTTATTGTTCTAATATTTTATATGTCATACCTCAGACACCACTAATCTGAGTTAAGTCAATCTTGGTGTGCCCGACGACCTGCTTTATGAACTAAATTCACAATGNGACGACCTCCTTTATGAACTAAATTCACAATGTAATTGCTTTAGTACTTCAAGTATTTAGAAGGTGTTGTGAAATAAATTTTGTTACAGGCTTACATCATATTTCAGGAACTACTCAAGTAATAATTATTTAAAATGTTATAAATTTTTTTTTTTGCTTAGACATTTTTATAACACATGTTTCCTTTATTAATATCTTTGAGTATCTCACTACAATTACTTCCATAATATATGTTCACAATAAAGTAAGATGATTAATTATATCTGTAACTTTTTGCAAACTTTATACAACTCAAATTATTTGACTTTCTTTTTAAGGAAATATTGTTTTATAATTTTGTATTTAAAGTAAGCAACAGTCACTTCATTAGGTTCTCAATTCTTTCTTATATAATATTTAGCTACTGAATGTTTGTCATGGTTAAAACATTATATACTATTTTATAGTTTCTCACTATATTCTTGATTTGTGGTGATATAAGAAGTTAAATAATGATTGGACTAAAATTTTTGAGCAAAATGATTTAATTAATTTTTTTGATTGCATAAATATGAAGTTACATAAATCACATATTACTTTTCAGGGGCGTCAGAACCATAATCATAAAAAATTAAGAAAAATAACAAAAAATAAAAAAATTATCCTAAAAATTGAGGAAAAAATTTTATTAATGACCCCAACCACCATGTTGGTTGTTGTTGACCTTAACATTAACCCCAATGACCTTGAACTAAAAAATATTAACAAATAATAATAAAAAATTGTAAAACACATTAAGGAAGAAATTACATACCTGATGCAAAATCAAAGTTGGATGTGTGACCATGGGGGCTTGTTTCTCGTAAATACGGCAGAGCAAAGCCACTCCCTAGTACGACGATCAGTAGGCGACCGACCCTCACCAGTTTTTATTGACTGTTTAGGCTCGGTTCACACGGCAGAAACTGTGCGGTGCGGCGGCAGCACCGATCGCTATGGCAAACGGAGTTAAATGTAGTAATTTGCACGGGACGGAAAGTGTTAGCATGCCCACTGCACCACCCATAGCGGAGCGAATCCACATGGCGCGGCGACCGGAGCGCCACTGTGGGTTGTTGTATCATATTGCATCATCCACGTGAGCGGATGCGGCAGTTGTGCGGAGAGCGGCTAGCTGACTCCTTGCAGTGTTACTATAATAGCTGGCTGGCATAAAGAAACTTGAAAGCTGTTGCCATTTTTTTTTTCTTCATATTATTTCCTTTTCTCTATATGCCTTTTTTATACACCACCCTGTCTTGTCAACTGTCCATAATGCAGATGATCCCCTTCACTGCTACATCGACTTCGTAAATGTTTTATAATCGCACACAATTCCATTTGGCATTTTTAAATTTACGACAAAAATGTTTGCACAAGTGCATGCGATGCAGTTGAAAATTCTTTTGTTGTTATTCACAGAGAGGCTTGCGGGAATGTGCATTTAGCAAAGTTTTCACCACATTAAGTTAAAAAGTATTGCTCATGTCTGTACACTTAACTTCTGTAACTGTATAATAATACTAACAAAATTAAATTTGTAATGCGAACAGAACCAGTTGCTGGATTTATCAAAGCTGCTGCAACAAAACAAGAACCCCCTTTTCTCCTACCCTTCCCAAGGTCATTACAGATGGATGCCCTTGGCCACACCATAACACACAAGTGAGGGAAAAACCATTGTCTCTTGCAAAAAATATTGTCATGCGCCTTCACTCTTCCCCATATCTGGCAATGTTACGAGCTCCCTAAAACCCACCTTTTCCACTACCTTATCACCTCCTAACAAAATTTGTATTCTCTCACTAGTGTAAGGTATTTCTGAGGGTGAAAATTCTTCTGAGCGTGACAGTTACAAATAGCATGAACATTCATACATAGTCTAAAATATATTTAAGCAGATATTCGTAGTATTTTTTGTGTCGCAATTGCTTATCAAAAATGAAAAATATCACTGAAAAAAATGAATTAATATAAATTGAATCACAAAACTGATTTTTACTGTCCAACTATCTTGGAAAAATTTGCTGTTACCATCCATTTTTGTAAAATACCAAATTTACATTAACAGCTTGTATGTATGTTAGAAAAAAATTTGATTTTTTTTATATTGCCAAATTATGCAACACTGACTAATTACAAACGAGTTTATGCTGAAAATACATATTTCATAACAATGAGTAAAAATAGTCATTTTATTTTTTTTTAAATCATCACGGTTTCCAAGTTTAGTTATAAGGCACATAAAAGTGAGTCGACTTCCTCAAGACTAAACCGAGAGAAACACGCAATGCTGATTTTCTGGGCGTGTAGATATCAAAATTACTTACATAATTTCCAAGGTTTCATGTCAAATTTCCACTGCAAAAACTGATACGTCGTTATCTTTCTACAGCCCATGAGTACCGACTTGAATCATATTTTCAGTTTTAAGTCATGGAATAAGCAGTGATTCTTTATAAATTATGAACCTCCTACGATTATAAACAAACTTGTAAATCAAAACAAACAAAGACAAAATAAATATACTTATTCTTAAATATATTGCAATATCATAGTTCATTGGAGCTCTCTGTCTCATTAAGCTTTCACCAATGTTTTACATGGGGGGCTTACCAAACCTTAAAAATCCATAGTTGTTCCTAGGTCAAAGTAAGGTCTAAATTCATAACATGGAAAATGATCTTAAAGAGCTCTGGCACATATTTGTAAGCAAACAACCAATTTTTTTCACAACATGCTCACGAACAAAATAAAAATGATTTCGGGCAGGGAGGTCGCCTCTAAATAACAGGCAGACGTCACATATACATTACATTGCATTACTACCAGTATATTATTACTGAATTAAAAGTNAAATAACAGGCAGACGTCACATATACATTACATTGCATTACTACCAGTATATTATTACTGAATTAAAAGTTTTCCACCAATCTTCACATTTGTGGTGTCACTAATATTTTCCCATTCAATTTGTACCGAGAGAGGTGACGCAATGGCAAACCTTTGGACTCGCATGTGAGAGGAACTGGGTTTGAATCCCTNTCAATTTGTACCGAGAGAGGTGACGCAATGGCAAACCTTTGGACTCGCATGTGAGAGGAACTGGGTTTGAATCCCTGTCCAACCATCTTACTTTATATTTTCCGTGATTTCCAGAAATCGCTCCAGGTAAATGTTTGGATAATTTCTTACTACAGACCATGGCCAGTTCCTTCCCCATTGTTTGCTGTCAATAGATTTAAGATGTGGTTAAAACTGCCAACAGACACTGAATTTGTACTGTAGTTTTACACTATTTTATTTTATTACTACAAACTCTGAAAACAAAATAATTTCAGGTTTGTTTGCTGTCACACTTGAACAGCAGAAAATACATGGAATTTATTACCGGCTGCAAATGTCTCACATCCAGATNGTTTGTTTGCTGTCACACTTGAACAGCAGAAAATACATGGAATTTATTACCGGCTGCAAATGTCTCACATCCAGATAATAAGTTACTTCAAGAGTTCAGAGGAAACAATGTATACATTATTTCTCAGCCACTTTCAGAAGAACCGTTAGTAAATAATTATTCGGTCATTGCAAAATTTTAACTCCGTGTCATCNTATTTCTCAGCCACTTTCAGAAGAACCGTTAGTAAATAATTATTCGGTCATTGCAAAATTTTAACTCCGTGTCATCAAAACCTGCCAAAGTGACACTCCTTATCGGTCACATAAACAAGCACTCGTGAGTGTGGAGTGATTTGGACAGCTCTTAACAAAAAGTTCTTGAGATCCTATGTGGCTAAACAAAGTGAGTATGGTGCAGAGCTAAAATGCAAGCACGGGAGATAAGGGATATCCCCGACAAAACCCACAGACCAGCCACATTGTCTGGCACAATGCTCAAGTGCGGAAAACTGAGANGATAAGGGATATCCCCGACAAAACCCACAGACCAGCCACATTGTCTGGCACAATGCTCAAGTGCGGAAAACTGAGAGCAACCCTGCTGAAAATCGAACCCGGTTTGCCTTGGTGGGAGGCTAATGCTCTAGCCTCTGTACAATTGCGGCTCCACTTGCGAGTGTGATCACGTTGAGACATTACTCAACACTATCATGCTCTAGAGAGTGTCATGTACTACCAAGCCCAAAAGAAAGGCTCAGGGGTTTACATCCACCATAATACACGGAGACTAAAAGATGTTGGGACCTCCAAGACTACAGAGAGTGCCGAACTGCTTGTTAACAAATTTGGTGCTCATGAGATGACTCACGGCGGAGGTAGTGAGTGAGTGAAGAGATTTGGGAGGCTCTTAGCATAGAAGTCTTGAGAGCCGATGAGGGTGAAGTGAGGTGATGATGGAGCAGGACCAGAATGAAAGGGCGGGAGAAACGGGAGAGCCCACGAAAACTCATTGATCAGCGGCATTGTCCGGCATGAGATCCACATGCGNGAAAGGGCGGGAGAAACGGGAGAGCCCACGAAAACTCATTGATCAGCGGCATTGTCCGGCATGAGATCCACATGCGAAAATCCGGGGGCGACCCCGCTGCGAATTTAACCCGGTTCGCCTAGGTGGGAGGTGAGTAGTCTAACCACTACACCACCGCGGCCCCGGCGGAGGTGGTGCTTGAACCATCANGAAAGGGCGGGAGAAACGGGAGAGCCCACGAAAACTCATTGATCAGCGGCATTGTCCGGCATGAGATCCACATGCAAAAATCCGGGGGCGACCCCGCTGGGAATTTAACCCAGTTCGCCTAGGTGGGAGGTGAGTAGTCTAACCACTACACCACCGCGGCCCCGGCGGAGGTGGTGCTTGAACCATCANGTTCGCCTAGGTGGGAGGTGAGTAGTCTAACCACTACACCACCGCGGCCCCGGCGGAGGTGGTGCTTGAACCATCACCGGCACAACCTCTTTGCCACTTGAGCATGACACCTTGGCGAGCACAGCTAAGGTAAAGTTTATTCTACCGAGGTTGGGAACAAAACGAGATTCCTTATGGCAGAGTCTGACACAGGGAAATGTTTCGCCGCAAGGTGCGCTGCTGTTCCAAAGAGGTCACTTTTAAGCTAGCAGCAGGAAATGGATAATTTATATTTCTGTACTGTATTTTTCCATGTAAAGTATTTGTTTGGCTCGAATTGCAATGTACACTTGCCAGTGCCAAAATATTAAGTACAGTACACATTAACTTGATTTTGTAACTATCTGCTGTTTACAACAGTACAGAGAAAAATACAATTATGTTTGGCACTGAGCTTTTGTAAACATGCTTATTTTAGTGAATAAAAAAAGTTAGCTAACATGACTTTTATTTACCAGAAAATGTCTGTTGAAAAACAGTATGACACTAACCAATAATTAAAACTTCTGTTTAAATTTATCATGTGGTAAGATAACCGATACCTTAAACATACACTGTGAAACAGGACCTTGTAACAGTCATCAAAGGGAAGTTTCTACTAACTGTCTACTACAATGTTTTGCTGAATACATTTTTATGACAGAATATTAAACACTACGTAGACATATTTTGTTATTTCCCACGCAAATTTGTGCTCAAAAACCTGATTTAAATATACTAATTCAAAAAATTAATAATAAAAAAGAATGCAAATAACAAAGTTTATTATTTACATAAATTGTAACACAATACAAATCGGAAGATTTAAAAAATGTATTATTATTTAATAAATATGGCAATTATACCATTTGTTTACAAGTAAAACAGAGAAAAGCCGGTACACATGCAACAAGAGAACTACCTGGCTGCAAAAATTTTTAGTTGCCAAACTATTTAGCATTGAGCTTTCCAAAATAAGTAGAATAAATCTAGCTGATGTTACAAGACTAAAGTCTGTTTGCGGTTTCTTCACAATTTTTGAATCAAACCTTTGAAAATTACCCCATATATGAAATGTTTTGTTACTTCCTAAATATCTCATGTATCACTAGTGTTTTATACTTATGTTAACGTAAAAATACATTATAAATTAATCAATTAAACTTTTACTTACATTTTACCAATAAATTATTGTAACATTTCATTTATAATTATTATGAATAAAAACAGTGACGAAACAGGTGTGTTGGCAATACCTAGTACGAAAAGNGTAACATTTCATTTATAATTATTATGAATAAAAACAGTGACGAAACAGGTGTGTTGGCAATACCTAGTACGAAAAGGCTTTTATGCAAAATATTATTAAACTGAGTGCGCACGAATGCTTTGTGTAGTCCCTTTGGTGTAATTTTCTAGAATCAGTTAAGCTTTGTTTGCATTAGGCGGAAGAATATCCTGGAAGTATAATTTTAGCAGGGCTTCAGAAAAGTTGGAAGTAACCGTGAATGGACTATATCTCTCATGATGGAATATTGACTTCTCTAGCTGTACTTACATCCAAGTCGTCGCCGGTGAGCGATTTGGCAACCAGCTGGCACAGCGATTTCATCTTCACAGAGGACTGCAAACAAGAGAAATAAATACGATGGTACAGTGGTAAATGGTGTAATGTCACGAGTATTGCCACAGCGTCGCCTGTACGGCACTGACCAGTTTAGCAAGGGTGTTGATCTCAGCTAGCACCCAATCAGGGCAGTCCAAGTCACCGCAGAACCGGAACCTCTGGAAAAAAAAAGATACAAAGTAAAGTTAGTTCACAACCGATAAACTTTGATAGGCTCTGCATTATTTCTGCANAGATACAAAGTAAAGTTAGTTCACAACCGATAAACTTTGATAGGCTCTGCATTATTTCTGCAAGTTTCATATACCCCTCCTCTACATGTACAAATAAATACTGCCACTGACTTGACTAATGAGTAAGTGAAGTGATTTGGGCGGCTCTTAACAGTGAGGTCTTGAGAACCAATGAGGGTGATCGAGGAGAATATGGAGCAGCACCGGAATGAAGGGACGGAAGAAACGGGAGATCCCCGAGATAACCTGCCGACAAGCGGCATCGTCCGGCACGATTCCCACACATGCAAAAATTNGAAGAAACGGGAGATCCCCGAGATAACCTGCCGACAAGCGGCATCGTCCGGCACGATTCCCACACATGCAAAAATTTGGGATCGACCCCACCGGGAATCAAATTTGGTTCGCCTAGGTGGGAGGCAAGTGGTCTAACCAATATACCACCACAGCCCCGACTTGACTAATATCCATCCGTCGAATATACATGACAATTACAAACTAAAAACACAAAAATTATAATTCTTACTCTTATTTATACAATGACAATAAATTTAAAAATTACACCACAAATAAAATAAAAATACTAATGATCTCGTAGCATTCATGACTTAGACAATCATTGCCTATGGGTGGCTGCTGCTCAGCACTTCACACAATAAGGGGGGATGAGGAAGAAGATGCCAGGAATACTTAATTAGTTTTTCCATTGGGCCACTTACCAATAATTACAATGCTTGAAGTGCCACACTCATTTATTGCAAAGTCGTGGCTCACTTTATATATAGCCTGTTTATTTACGTGAAGATGTATTAAATGAAATTATGTATAATTTTGTCACAAGTTTACGCTGGTGATTGTTACAGTTGACATTCAATTAGGTAACTGTATTCAAAGGTGTCTGGCGAGAAGCATGTGGCCCGCTGGCCGCTAATTTAATACCCAGAATCCGTGGTTACTTCCAACTTCTCTGAAGCTTTGCTGAAGTGATACTTCCAGACACTCACTAAATATCCTTCTGCCAGACGTAAGCGNCTTCCAACTTCTCTGAAGCTTTGCTGAAGTGATACTTCCAGACACTCACTAAATATCCTTCTGCCAGACGTAAGCAACTCTGAAAGACGTCAAAGTGACAGTCAAAAAATATTTTTTTTAATATTCGAAACAATTAAGTGTGATTCCAACAATGCATTCCTGGAAACCTAGATGTGAAAGTAAGAAATGTTCATAATTCATATTATTATAAAACAAGTATTCTAATTTATAAAAAAAAATAAGAGTAAAAGTATTATTTAATTAAAAAAAAGTACATTAATGTTAACAGAAGTATAAAACTCTTGTGCCACATAATTTATTTAGGAAACATCCAAATATGTCACACATTCAGAAAGTTGGACAGTTACAACTTTACATTCGAGCAGCTTCCTTCGAAGCTGCCAAGGCTGGGCCAACCCCATAACTGTCCCACTTCCTTTTGAAGAAAAAAAATGGAAAGGGGGTCAGGAATTGAACCGATACTTCCGAGTAAGGGACAACTCCACTGAGCACTACAGAGGTGGAAGCAGCATACGTGGCCAATATGTGTGTGTCATGTGAGTGTGACTGAATGAAACACAGTGCAATGCATGAAACACTTCAGTCTGTGGTAATTTTGTTCAAAGATATGGGCTTTGCCTAGCACAAATTATAGTAAGTTCATGTCCCTCCATCAGTAACGCACAAACTCCTACAAACGTTACTTGCTCCAGAATAAATTGGTAACGAACAAGTTGTAACATCAATTTCTTGGTTATCGCTTAACGTCTCATCGACAATAGGGTTATTAGAGACACATATGAGGTGAGAGGTTTTGATTGGCGTGCAACAGCAAGATCTTGAGCATCGATGAGGGTGAAGTGAGGTGAAAATGGAGCGGCGGTGGAATGCAAGGGCGAGGGAAACGGCAGTACCCTGAGAAAACCAGCAGGCTAACTGCAACGACCACCATGTTTCACACATGCGAAAATTTGAATGACCTCGTTGTATTTGAAATGGAACCAGTGGTTCAAACACAAAGATCGGGTTATAAAACAATTACGGTCCGCAGTAAAAAACCATCCCATTTACACAGAGTGATTTCGGAAAACAAAACATTAAAGGACGTGAAAGAAATGAGCATTTAAAATTCCTGTACATATATAAGTTACAATATCTCCAGACTCGGTTAATGCTGATGGTTGAAGGTACGTGAGGTCACTATGCACAATTAACAACTGACTCTGCACGTACACACATGCGACATGCATGCACATGCACACACATAATATATATGTTGGGGCTGAATTCGACTGACAATCTTCGTGAGGTTATTATTCCTTGTGCAAAATATAGCGGAAAACATATGGGACACTTTCTACCTAAACGTAATAGTAAAGAAGATAAAAAGTCCTTGAAAATAAAGATTTTTAACTGCATTTTAAAGAAATATCGGAAACAAAATGAAATTCAATTACGGTTTTCCGGATATTATTTTATGTTACCGGGAACTTCAAGCTATTAGAAAACTATCATTAATACCTCCTGTAGTAATGAAAATAACAGGGGTGGCCATCCTCTTATTGCATACAACTTTTTTACCATTCAGGAATTCAGGAATGCTGTTTCATTGAGCAGTATGATCAAATGAACAAAACTAATCCTCTTCCATGTAAAATGCACACAAAGCTTCGACTGCAGGGATCCAGTGCGTAGCACGTACATAATACTACCTATATGGGATTATAGTACGATGTATCCATGGTTTCTTCACAATTTTTGAACCAAACATTTGAAAAATCACTACATGAATGACATGTTCGGTTGTTTTCCGAAACATGTCGTGCATCACAAGTATTTTACACTTCTGTTAACATTAAAGTATCTTATTTTGGTTAAATTGAACTTTTCATATATTTTATCTGTGAATTATAANCAACAATGCATTCCTGGAAACCTAGATGTGACAGTAAGAAATGTTCATAATTCATATTATTATGAAACAAGTATTGTAATTTATAAAAAAAAATAAGAGTAAAAGTATTATTTAATAAAAAAAAAGTACATTAATGTTAACAGAAGTATAAAACTCTTGTGCCACATAATTTATTTAGGAAACATCCAAATATGTCACACATTCAGAAAGTTGGACAGTTACAACTTTACATTCGAGCAGCTTCCTTCGAAGCTGCCAAGGCTGGGCCAACCCCATAACTGTCCCACTTCCTTTTGAAGAAAAAAAATGGAAAGGGGGGCAGGAATTGAACCGATACTTCCGAGTAAGGGACAACTCCACTGACCACTACAGAGGTGGAAGCAGCATACGTGGCCAATATGTGTGTCTCATGTGAGTGTGACTGAATGAAACACAGTGTAATGCATGAAACACTTCAGTCTGTGGTAATTTTGTTCAAAGACATGGGCTTTGCCTAGCACAAATTATAGTAAGAAGTACAGGGAGGTAGTCATTGCGTGTTTGAGGATGTTTGCAATCTTGCTCCAGAATAAATTGGTAACGAACAAGTTGTAACATCAATTTCTTGGTTATCGCTTAACGTCTCATCGACATTAGGGTTATTAGAGACACATATGAGGTCTCTCCAAAACTAACCGCACGTTGTCGTTCTAGAACTCGTAGCTACTCGGTGAAGTGAGGTGAAAATGGAGCGGCAGTGGAATGCAAGGGCAAGGGAAACGGGAGTACCCTGAGAAAACCAGCAAGCTAACTGCAACGACCACCATGTTTCACACATGCGAAAATTTGAATGACCTCGTTGTATTTGAAATGGAACCAGTGNGCTAACTGCAACGACCACCATGTTTCACACATGCGAAAATTTGAATGACCTCGTTGTATTTGAAATGGAACCAGTGGTTCAAACACAAAGATCGGGTTATAAAACAATTACGGTCCGCAGTAAAAAACCATCCCATTTACACAGAGTGATTTCGGAAAACAAAACATTAAAGGACGTGAAAGAAATGAGCATTTAAAATTCCTGTACATATATAAGTTACAATATCTCCAGACTCGGTTAATGCTGATGGTTGAAGGTACGTGAGGTCACTATGCACAATTAACAACTGACTCTGCACGTACACACATGCGACATGCATGCACATGNTTGAAGGTACGTGAGGTCACTATGCACAATTAACAACTGACTCTGCACGTACACACATGCGACATGCATGCACATGCACACACATAATATATATGTTGGGGCTGAATTCGACTGACAATCTTCGTGAGGTTATTATTCCTTGTGCAAAATATAGCGGAAAACNATATATATGTTGGGGCTGAATTCGACTGACAATCTTCGTGAGGTTATTATTCCTTGTGCAAAATATAGCGGAAAACATATGGGACACTTTCTACCTAAACGTAATAGTAAAGAAGATAAAAAGTCCTTGAAAATAAAGATTTTTAACTGCATTTTAAAGAAATATCGGAAACAAAATGAAATTCAATTACGGTTTTCCGGATATTATTTANAAAGATTTTTAACTGCATTTTAAAGAAATATCGGAAACAAAATGAAATTCAATTACGGTTTTCCGGATATTATTTAATGTTACCGGGAACTTCAAGCTATTAGAAAACTATCATTAATGCCTCCTGCAGTAATGAAAATAACAGGGGTGGCCATCCTCTTATTGCATACAACTTTTTTACCATTCAGGAATTCAGGAATGCTGTTTCATTGAGCAGTATAATCAACTGAACAAAAATAATCCTCTTATTGAAACTGCCCAGAGCCCACCGTTTCCATGTAAAATGCACACAAAGCTTCGACTGCAGGGATCCAGTGCGTAGCACGTACATAATACTACCTATATGGGATTATAGTATGATGTATCCATGGTTTCTTCACAATTTTTGAACCAAACATTTGAAAAATCACTACATGAATGACATGTTTGGTTGTTTTCAAAACATGTCGTGCATCACAAGTATTTTATACTTCTGTTAACATTAAAGTATCTTATTTTGGTTAAATTGAACTTTTCATATATTTTATCTGTGAATTATAATATTTCATTTATAATTAATGTAAATAAAAACAGAGAGGAAATAGGTGTGTTGGTAATGCCCAGTAAGAAGGTTCCAATGCAAAATATCATCAAACCGAGAGCACATGAACGCGGTGCGTTGTCCCTTTGCCGTAATTTTCTAGACNTTTTCAAAACATGTCGTGCATCACAAGTATTTTATACTTCTGTTAACATTAAAGTATCTTATTTTGGTTAAATTGAACTTTTCATATATTTTATCTGTGAATTATAATATTNATGCCTCCTGCAGTAATGAAAATAACAGGGGTGGCCATCCTCTTATTGCATACAACTTTTTTACCATTCAGGAATGCTGTTTCATTGAGCAGTATGATCAAATGAACAAAACTAATCCTCTTATTGAAACTGCCCAGAGCCCACCGTTTCCATGTAAAATGCACACAAAGCTTCGACTGCAGGGATCCAGTGCGTAGCACGCACATAATACTACCTATATGGGATTATAGTACGATGTATCCATGGTTTCTTCACAATTTTTGAACCAAACATTTGAAAAATCACTACATGTATGACATGTTCGGTTGTTTCCGAAACATGTCGTGCATCACAAGTATTTTACACTTCTGTTAACATTAAAGTATCTTATTTTGGTTAAATTGAACTTTTCATATATTTTATCTGTGAATTATAATATTTCATTTATAATTAATGTAAATAAAAACAGAGAGGAAATAGGTGTGTTGGTAATGCCTAGTAAGAAGGTTCCAATGCAAAATATCATCAAACCGAGAGCACATGAACGCGGTGCGTTGTCCCTTTGCCGTAATTTTCTAGACTTGGTTAAGCTTAGTTTGCAAGAGGTGCAGAAATAGCCTGAAAGCACAACTTTTGGATGGCTTCAGAAAAGTTGGAAGTTACAGTGAATGGACTATGTACGCTTTGTGTGCGTTTTAAGTTGCGTGCCCACTGAGGTGTGGCGAAGCGACGAAGGCGTGAAACGAACTTCTTCCGCCAGGGAAACTTATGTGTAAAATTAAATGAAAGCCCGCCCACCGCAGAGTGACGTGGCGATGCGTCATTGCGGGAGAAGTTTCCAGTACAAGCAGGCGACATTGCATCGTCTCGTTGCCAGTGGACGGTTGATAGACGATGCAAACAGAAGGGAAGCGTTAAATATTTCAATTTCATCAACTTGGACTCTATTGGGTGAAATTCCTAAAACAAAACACATGGCACATGCTCAAGTTTTACCTGGTGATGACTGGCGCTATCTGCCGTCTATTCATGTTTTGGTTTACATTAAAAATATATATTGTATTACTTTGTTTTTTATTTTTATGTTATAATTATTACATCTGCATTTTTATTTATTATATTATATTTACTATCTAATTTATATGCTAGATTTAAGTTATAAGGAAATCAGTCTCCTGATGATCAAATGACGATTGCAATAAGCCAAGGAGTTTGTAAAACTTTTCCTCTGTCATGCAAAAATACTTACAGAGATGTGACCTGCCATTTTGCAAATCCAGAAACAGGTGAGTGAATTAGTCAAATACACCCCTCTTCTGATTTACTTCGTGAACCTGTACTTTTCGTATAGACTTCACTTCCTCCTCCATACTGGCAATATGACTGCATACACTAAGTTCTTCATCTGGCGAAGTAGAACTGTTCATTCTGTTAGTTTACTAACAAACAACTTATCGAAAGTGATCCACAGTGGAGTGACTGTGGTGTCATGATAATTTTCCCTCACCATGTGTTGCTTCGCCACGCCATGCTACAGTGGACAGACACTTGCCAAATTATACTTCTCGCGATGCTTCTCTTTCGCTTGTCATGCATCAGTGGACGCGTGCGCACCTTTACGTCAAAACAGTGGGTCCTGTAGGCAACAATAGGAACAATTTTGAATTTTGTCGATTGTGCAATACTGTTCAATGGAACAGCATCAAATGTTCATAATTTCTGAGGGTACAAAAATGTATGCAATAAGAGGGTGGCGCTACACCTGTTATTTTCATTACGGCGGGAGGTACGGAGCCCACCAGCTTAGATGGCGGGCAGCAAGTGAGCCAAGTACCTGATAAATTTGTTGGTCGAATTCAGCCCCACCGTGAATATATTTTGTGTGACTATATATATATATATATATATATAGAGAGAGAGAGAGAGAGAGAGAAAGAGAGAGANNACACACACACACACACACACACACACACACACACACACACACACACACACAAAATAACACAGTAAATTGCCATTTTGTATCATGTACCTGTGGACACGGAATTACGCTTTTGATAATATTGTTTATAGTTATTTCATTTAAGATTTTTTTTTGCTGCCAAGTGATCCTAGACTGCTCATTTCAAACTGCATAAATAAAAATTAAGCTGAAATGCCTTAAGACACGCAACAATTAATATATTCTTGGACAAGAAGGCTTTGCTGTGTGAAAGTTGCTTGGAGCATTTGACGTGTGGAAGTCCAAGTAGTTCTGAATGTCACAGACAGACAAGATTTGCATCCCTTCCTAAATGTGGGATGTCCAAGTTGCCTATGATGCAGAATGCTTTCCTACCATCCCCATATTTCTGTGAATTTTGATGACACACTTGATCATGTAGCAACGGCAGAGTGATCTTCTCCAACTCTCAGCCACATAAAGAAATGGAAACCAATACAATATATCAGAAAATACTGAATGGATCGTATCTTCTAAATATCCACAGGGGCATAATTGTCGATGTGGACAGATTATTAAGAGGTTCACAAAAAAAAAATTGCAATTGAATGCGTGAGTTTGTCGCCTGAACTAAGCAATTTTTATAGCTTAAACTATGAACTGGCGGCTGTGTTCGTATGTATATGGTTCAGTTTAAATATTGATGTTACCAGGCAGAGAACTTCTTGGCCGCTCAAGGCCTGGCGATCAGACTTGCTCCTCCCACTAGCTGGTGACAGTAGCCTATCACGGCTGTGCGCTGTTGCCTAGTCTGCAGTGTTACAGTGGCCACAGCGAGTCGAGCAAAATGTTTCTCAGATGTGCTCAAATTGTGCCATATTTCATTAAAATTAGTTCACTTTTTGCAAGAGGTTCAGTTTGCTTAATAAGTAGGTGAAAATCCTAAGCCTGTAACTTTATACATTCGTGTTTTACGCTATTAATAAGTGTGCATTACAGTTGGCATAAACTCACTACTATTCTTCAGAATAGAGGATATTCTTAGTTTTTCCCATAACAGGGAACCATATTTCGTAGGTATATCTAAATGTGACCGCCTTGCTTTGAAAGCTGGCGATAGTGAAGTATAACTCGTGCTTAGTCGACACAAGATAATATGTAACACAGTTGCTCATTCCACCCAGTGTTGATGCCTGCTCTGTTCTGTAGCTTTAGTTCTGCGATGGGCATTGAACGTTTCTTATCGCTTTTCAATTGCCTGTGTGTAAAGTTTTCGCTGAAATTATGGTGCTAAGTAAACATTGTGCTATCACCAATAGTTGCAAAACATAAGTGGTTCACGAACAATGTCGATCTATAATTGTTAGTGTGCATTAATTTTTTAACTAAATTATTAGACTACAAATTTTGCGAAAGTACAAATAGTAAACCGAATTAACAGTTTGACAGCGAGGGCTTGTGATGTCTGTGAGCATACGGTGTGATGGATTTGCAAGGAAGGAGAGAGCAGCATTGCATCTATGTTGAAGGCAATATTTGTGGCACAAAAAAGTAAGGAAACAAACGACTGTTTTTGGTGACTTCATCAAAGAATATCTTTGGAGAACTGTGCTAGAATTTTATGTAGGGGGGGGGGGGAATTCCAACAACATAACTAATTACGGCAGCTATGCGTGATGGTTTCAACAGGTTCCATTGCAAAATAATTGAAAAATGTTTTTTTTTTTTGTTTTGAGAAATTGTATAACGGGAGGAAGTTTGTAATGGAAAGAAATGACGTAATATGCGTGGACAGGGAAGAGGAGATTATGCTGCCATTACATCAACAAAGTAGAATAAATTTTTCTATGTTATACGCAACTGAAGTAAATTACAGTTATTACGTGTATGTTCAATAGATGTCGCTCGTCTATAATTTAAGTATGGCATCAATTTTATTACAAACGTAAAATTTTATGTGTTCGTCTGCTGAAAGAGTTCTCTGATAGATATAACAACCAAATAAATCCCGTATATGGTTTATCAATTTCTTTTTCTACTATTTTTTAATGTTTCTTTACGCATGGAATTGTAATTTACATAACTAAAATCAGATTTTACGACACACGTGCTATAACGCGACGGACGCTTGATAGATGTGGCAACAGTGCTTGGTAACGCTCGCCGATAGGTTGAGACTTAGCGGCCAAGAAGTTGTGTGAAGGGTTACAACAATATTTTCAGCAGCCAGTGTGTGAGATTAGTATGAGCTTGCAAAATATTGCTGTAAATACCCTAAATGCAAAGATTCTGTACACGTGTTGTGATGTAATTTTAATTTTTATAATTTAAATATTGTGGCAGATTAATGAAAAGTTGATGTTTGTAGAATGTATTTAAAAATTCATTTACACATTTTGGATAAAAAAAATTAATTAGTGTAAGAGGACCACTCAATATTTTTTTATCAAATAAGCTTAGTTACTGCTGAATTTTAACATTGGAAGTCAAAAATTTTCCGGGGGAAAAAACTCTGGATGCCATTTTATAGGTGGTTTTTTTTAGCAAGTTTCTAAGTTTAATACCAATCCCCTTACCGCAAAAAAATCCCCTTCTATTTTTTTTTTTCCAAAAAAAATGGGCCTGAGTAGCTACACCCTAGAGAACTACAGGCGACTAAAAGAATAATTAGCAAGGGCAAACATAATCAGTTTGACAGGATATTATGACTTCATTAACTTTTTATTGACTTTTATACAATCGTTGGTTTACAATTTTTTTGAGGCAGCAGTGGTATAGAAGTCAGACTACTTGCCACGCGCCAAAGCGAACTGGGTTTGATCTCTGGCGGGGTACCCCGGATTTTCACATGCGAGAAACATTTGGGGTATTCCTTCACCTATCACTACCATAGAGGATGTGAGGAAGCAGCTGCTCCAGTCCATTTGGGGAACACCTTTTGAAGGCTAAAAGAGAAATCTTTGAATGGNGAGGATGTGAGGAAGCAGCTGCTCCAGTCCATTTGGGGAACACCTTTTGAAGGCTAAAAGAGAAATCTTTGAATGGTATGTCTACAGGAAGGCGCCTTTGTTTCAGATAGGAGGAACTATCCGGTGTCGGAAATTCCAACTCCCATCAGCATCACATCTAATTAGCAGCAAGCTCGTTCCATCCTCATCGACCCCTTTCGAAATGCTAGGTTTCTCAACAATAATTCTGTATTGTTAGATCACCCAGATTCCAATAAAGAGTTTGGTAAAGTATGTGTGATACATGTAAAATCTGTTCTTTCATAAAGGTGTTTTGTACTGGTAGTGAACTTTGTAGCCAGTAATTTAGAGTAGGTTTTTAGGTGAATTCATTTCATTCATCCTTTCATTCGGTAGTTGATAGTAGTCTTGAGTTAGTTTACGGTTTTCAGATTAAGTCTCTTTAATGTACCTCGATAAGTATTCCCTAATTAGAGTTTTGATGTTTAATAATTTATGTCACAGAAGTTTGACTCCTCTATGTCATGCTTGGTGTAAATATTTGTATTTGGAATTTTTATGATTTCTTAGTATCCTTATGATATGTTTGGACTTGGACAAGTTTTACCGGCAATGATGTTATGATCTTATATAGAAAATCAAGAAATTTATGATATGTGTGGAAACAGAAGTTGCTAAGTATGTTATGTCATTTGACATTTCTATATTAGGTTAGTATTTGGATAGAGTTGTGTGCTGAGTAGGCTCATTCCCTCACTTACTTGTTTTTGGCATGGGGTACAAGCATCGTGCCGAGACCAGAAGAGATTTCCTGCTCCCAAAAAACCATGCACTCCTACCACATGCTCTGCTATCAGGATCTGAGTTCCTGAAGATTTTCTGGATCTTACTCATCGCCTTCAAGGCGAAGTGCTCCACACGTCCAGTGCTTTCTGAACCTTCCGCTACATTTTTCTGCTGTGCTTTGTGTGAACTGACTTTTCTCGATATCTAATGAACTACTGAAGTGTCTTCTCATTGTATTGTGTAAAATCTCTGTTTTTATTAATCATAAACTACGTTACTCTTCCTTTCCTCTTTTTATCAAGTCTTCCCACTCCTTTTTGGACTTCTGCTTTCGCGATACCTTTTATATTTTACATATTCAANGGACTTCTGCTTTCGCGATACCTTTTATATTTTACATATTCAAGATATGGATTGTTCTTAGATCTGTATTGTACGTAGAACTCACACTGGTTACTTGACAGTTGGAGCTTTCTACAGTGTGCAGTTTGGAATGGCTACCCCCATGTTCACTTTAGAGACAGAGGTTGAATAGTTCTTTGGGCATGTTAATGTTAGTAATTGCACACTGTTAGATATTTCTTTGATGTGCTTTGAAGTTTACGACTTCATATCGCAGCTGTACCCTACCCCCTCCCCTTTTTCACTCTCCTATCTACTTCTCCTTCCCCTCCTTCTGGGTCATTCCATCCCAAGTGATCAGATTTTTGAGAACATTCCCGCTCTTCAAATTTAATTTTGTTCAATTCACCTTGGGTGCAGATCTACCATAGAAATGAACCCATGCAAAATTTGAGTTGATAATATTCAATATGTTGGAAACTGTGGCCCCCTGTTTAAGAAGCTTTCAGAGGAAGGTGCGATGAAAGCGAGCAAAACCCAATGTTTGAATCATTCTTACTACAAGGGAACAGCAACTAGGAACCTCTTACTTTCAGATCTTACACAACTTTTGGCTGTGAATCAGAAAAACACGGTGTGCCAGTGTGTAAAATGCTTTATGAGGCAGTATAATGTATCAAAGTGCCCAAAAAAACCTGCGGAGAAACACACACAAATTTTTTGACCTTTTTCGGGGTCAGATATCTCAAGAAGAAACAATGCAAAGGAACTACAACTTGGCACATTTATTAACAGTGCCTGGGACAGGAGTCTGCCAACATATCTTCCTGCCTGAGCACTTATTGTGGATTGTACTCAAACAGAAACATGGTGCCAAATATAAAACTGCGGAAAGTAGGCCAAGTTTAGATGCAAATATTGCAATAAGGGCCACCTCAGAAGTTCTTTTTTCAAGTACCAATGGAAAGAGCATGGTTTTTTTTACACTAGAAACATCTTGTTTAGTCTTAGAGACAATTCAGCAAAGGGATAAAACATGTGGTTGAACTTAACAAAAATCATGTACAATATGCTACGATTGCAAGATGGTACAGCTTAGGTTAAATGCAAAATACCAAGACAAGCAATAATTGTGGTTTGCGAATTGATGCTGTTTTGCAACCAGACATGGACGTGGGGGGTTTGGGGCGGTTTTGACCCCCNAAACCTTTCTCCTAAGAAGCCACTGGACACCTGTTTTATGTGATAATGCAAAATCGCAAACAAAATGTGGTTCAACTTTAAACTATTTATTACATACGCATTGCCTTGGATATTTTTGTTTTTGCTGTGTTGTTATTGTTGTTGTGATGAAAAGTTTGTAAGATATGTTTTTTTTTTCAGATTACAAATTTGATTTGATTTAATTATCTGTCATCATGGATGAAGTTTCTNCTCCTAAGAAGCCACTGGACACCTGTTTTATGTGATAATGCAAAATCGCAAACAAAATGTGGTTCAACATGAAACTATTTATTACATACGCATTGCCTTGGATATTTTTGTTTTTGCTGTGTTGTTATTGTTGTGATGAAAAGTTTTGTAAGATATGTTTTTTTTTTTTCAGATTACAAATTTGATTTGATTTAATTATCTGTCATCATGGATGAAGTTTCTATTCTGGAACCACTTCCAAATTGCAGCCTTGGGCAAGTCACTAATTCAGAATGCCATTTAAAAACATTTAATTCTGCCTCTAGCCAATTAAAGCATGTAACTGACTACAGTCTGCAAGATTAAGACCTGATACATCGACGCAGTGGCTTACACATTGATGGAAACTTGCAGATCTGTGTGCACCATGAAGCCACAATTTTAAGGAGATACGAATTGTTGCAGAAGAAATGTTGCAATCCTTTCCAGAAGAAGGACCATACAACAAGAAAAGGTTTACAAGTTATTACACTAGATAAATGAAATTACAAAGATGAATATAAAGCCTGGCCAAAAGATGTGCCCAACCTGCCGAAAAGAACTAGCAGCAAAATCAGTATCATCATCATCAGCTTCTGAAAATGGGGAAGATGTAGATTACAATGATGACTGCAATGCAATAGAAAAGATGGATACACGTCTAACGTCTGTTGGTCTCTCTCCTCTGAAGTTCCCTCGTATAAGCTCCAGGGACAGGCGCAGCTATGCAAAGCGAAAAATCAGTCAAGTTCAAGAAACAATTGTAGGTCAAATTGCAACTGCTGCAAGGCTGAATCCAGAAGAATTCAAAGGTGAAAGCACAAGCAGGGCGTGCACAAACTGCAGTGACCACAATCAACTACTGGATGAATTGAAGAAAAAAATTGCCTCGCCCGAAACTCCAAAATCGACCAAGCTTCAGATTTTAACACTTGCTCCCAATAGTTGGTCCATACAAAGANGCTGGATGAATTTAAGAAAAAAATTGCCTCGCCCGAAACTCCAAAATCGACCAAGCTTCAGATTTTAACACTTGCTCCCAATAGTTGGTCCATACAAAGAACATCAAGAGAGTTCAATGTTTCTGAACAAATCTTCAGGAATGCAAGACAACTAAAAGCTGGGAATGTCATACTAGCAACACCAGCAACAAAGTGTGGAAGACCAGTTTCTGAAGCTGTGAAGCAAAAAGTTCCAGATGTTTATGAAAATTATGAATATAGCCAACTTTGTCCAGGAAAGAAGGATTTTGTCTCAATTCGAAGTCCAAATGGAAAAGAACAGAAGCAGAAACGCCTGTTGCTTGTCAATTTGAAAGAGTTGTTCATTCAATATCAAAAAGCAAATGCAGAGACAGAAATAGGGTTTTCTAAATTTTGCAAATTGCGACCAAAATGGTGCATTACTGTTAGAGCAGCTGGAACACATTCAGTATGTGTGTGCACAATCCACCAAAATGTGAAGCTAATGGTTAATGCATGCCTTATTAACAATGACTACAAAGACCTTCTTGCCATGATTGTCTGTAGTTTAGATTCAAAGGATTGCATGCTTCAACGGTGTGAAAACTGCCCAGGAACTACAGAATTACAGAAATATTTAATGGAAGTTTTTAGCGACTGTGATTTTGATGATGCGATCGAATTCAAGCAATGGACACACACTGATCGTGCCACTTTGGAAACAAAGCAGCTGCCTATTGGAGAATTTATTGAAAATTTGATTGCCAAACTTTTGANGAATTTGACTGCCAAACTTTTGAAGCTTTCTAGTCACCACTACGTTGCAAAACACCAGACTTGTTATTTGAAGAAAATAAAAGAGAATTTGAAGCCTGGTGAACTAGTTATTCTAATAGATTTTGCGGAAAATTATTCTTTCATCGTTTAGGATGCTGTTCAAGGAATTTCACTGCGACAACAGTCAAGCAACATTACATCCATTTGTTGTTTATTACAAAGCTGAAGAAGTTCAATGCATTAGCTTATGCATTATCAGTGATTGTCTCAGACATGACACCATTGCTGTCCACACATTCTTGACCAAATTGATCAATTATTTGAAAAGCACCATGGAAGAAATAGTACACATCCACTATTTCAGTGACGGTTCTGCTGCTCAGTACAAGAATTACAAAAATTTTATCAATATGTGAAATCACAAAAAGGACTTTGGTATAACTGCAGAGTGGAACTTTTTTGGCACAAGTCACGGTAAGTCTCCATGTGATGGACTTGGTGGAACAACTAAACGCCTAGCAGCAAGAGCAAGTCTGCAACGAACTACAGATAATCAAATATTAACTTCGCAAGATTTATTCAAATATTGTGTCCAACAAATACAGGGAATCAAATTCATTTTTGTTACAAGCCAAGAAATAGAAGGTGAAAGAAGGCTACAAGAAGAGCGATTTGAAAATGGTCGTGCCTTAGCTGGAACTTGTGAGAATCACCATTTTTTTGCCAATGGATTTGAACTGCATTCAAGTTAGTCGGGTGACAAATGATACAACTTCTTTTGTGGCCTCTATTTACCAATCAGCTGACACAAACGTGGCTTTCATGCCAATTTTAAGCCTTGTTTCTGGCCAATACATTGCTTGCATCTATGACAATCACTGGTGGATTGGTAACATATGTGAAGTTGATATTGAAGAACACGATGCGCTGGTCAATTTTATGCACCCATTTGGTCCGGTGCGCTCCTTCCATTGGCCTGAAAGAGAAGATAAATGCTGGATTCCTGAGCAGCACATCATCATGAATATTGGAGCACCTTCAGCAACTAGAACAGGACGCCAGTATAATTTTCCAGAAGCCATATTGGGCAGTATTGAAGAAAAATTTAATTCCATGAAGCAATGATTTAAGTAGGAATGGCTTGGGAACCAACATGAAGAGACCCATATACTGGCTTGGGAACCATGGCAAGAAACCCAACCAAGGCTTTGGAACCTTGAAGAAGAAACCAACAAATGTGGCTTGGGAACCAAGGGAAAGAGACCCATCATCTGGCTTTGGAACCAGGAAGAAGAAACCAATATTGAGGCTTGGGAACCTCGGCAAAGTACGCCCACCCGTGGCTGGATTTGCCTGGCTATCGGGCGTGGCCCCTTGGCGATGGGGATGCCCATTCTTGAGGATTAATCTGAAAGAATCGGTAGTGGCACGGCCACCATGGACCAACGCAATTCTAAGATATGATTTATGCCCATCCCTATGCAGCAAACTAAGCAGCATTTGATAACGATGTCATACATATCTTGCCTACAGCCTTGCTCCACACTGTTACCATCAGCAGTTACAGAAATGGACAACTGATGGTCCTGAACAGATTGAGTCATCAAGTTCCCATATTTTTCTGCCATTTTGTGTAATGGACTCAGCAATCTGTGTTGTCGTCTCGTAACATAGTACACGTGATTTTTGTTAAGGTTCAACCTTATATTTGGTCCCTTTCCTGAATTGGCTCTAAGATTAAACAGGATTTTTCTAGTGAAGGAAAATGTGGTCTTTCCAGTGGTGCTAGGAAAAAGAAGCTCTGAAATGGCCCTTTTTCAATATTTACATCTGAACTTAGTTCAATTTTTGTAATTTTAAATTCGACACAATGTTTGTGATTGAGTATAATCCGAAGTGGCTAGGCAGAAAGGTATTCTAGCAGAGTCATGTCTCAGGCATTGTTAACCAGTGTGCCAAATCGTAGTTCCTTTGCATTTTTTCTTTCTAAGATATATGACCCCAAAGAATGCCAAAAAATCAGTGTGTTTTTCTCCACCGGCTTTTCTGAGGTATTTTGATGCATTATACTGGCTCATAAAATGCTCTACATCCTGTCACACAGTATTTTTCTGATTCACAACCAAAAGTTATCTAAGACATGAAAGTAAGAGTTTTCTAATTGCCTTTATGTTCTAATAAAATAGCTCCAAAAAATGAGTTTTTTTTCGTTTTCACCACACACTTATCAAAGAGCCATTCAAGTAGAAAGCCACAGTTTCTAAAACACTGAAGCTCATGATTTAAAATTTTGCACAAGTTCGTTTCTAGGATAGGTCTACACCTACAGCAAGTTTCAGTGAAATTGAAGCTGAAGAGTGGGAGGCCCTTGATCACTTGAGATGGAATGAGCCTTCTCCTACTTCTCCTCCATGCCTGTGCAGCGCCAACTCATCTGGCCAGCGACTCTGTGGTCTGCCTGACCTCACTCACTCTCTCCGTTTGTCATTAGAGTATGCAATTGCCTCTGCTGTAGTAGTATGTGTGACGAGATTTGGGCGGCTCTTAACATCGCGGTCTTGAGAGCCGATGAGGGTGAAACGAGGTGAGAATGGAGCAGTACCAGAATGAAAGGGCGGGGGAAACGGGAGATCCCAGAGAAAACCCGCCGACCAGCGGTATCGTCCAGCACAATTCTCACATGCAAAAGTCCGGGAGCGGCCCCACCGGGAATTGAACCCGGTCCATCTAGGTGGAAGGCAAGGTGTAATGGAGGCAGGTGTAATGTTGCACCTAGATGTGACGTAATTCAGTATATGTTGTTTTCTAAATTCTGGTTCTGCCCCTGCCATGTAGAAATTTTGTTTGGCTTTAATAAATAAGTAGATATTTTGTCTCTTTTCCCATTGTGCAGGTTCGACCTTCAAGCAAAGCCTTTTTTTCATTTGACAGTAAGTAACATTTACCTGACTGTTGAGCAGTGCATAAAACTCGCAAAATAGGTTGCGAGGTTGGCTGTTGCCATGCCTACTCAATTTCAAGCACACTTTTACCATAACTGTGTCTTTTTATCTTTGAAATTACGTTGAAATGATACTTGAAATTGAATTGTCAGCAATTAGTGTACAACACAGACTTTATTGCTTGCTTTATGGTTGTTGCCTGTGTGCTAAGTTGTTTGCCATTCTTTGTTTGACAATTTACCTGCTCTTTCGACCAGGTTGAGAGCAGCCAAGTATCAACATAGGCCAGGTACGTTTATAAGGTTTATTTTCCTTTGTATTCAGCTATTGTTTAATGTATTTGACAGGTGTAATTGGTCGCCTGTATAGTGATTTAATCGAGGACAACACTACATAATTGTCTTAATGAAATGTAAAATATATGTGATCACATTCTGGCTAGCTTAAAGTATTCAATTGTAATTATAAATACCTGTTTCAATGAAATGCAAAATATTTGTGACCATATTTTGTAAATTAGCTAACATAAAGTATCCAGTATAAATTTTCTGCCTTGCAATATAAAATGTATGTCGCATGTTCAGGCGTGTGTTCCATGAACAGTGCCTCCAGCTGAGCACTGTCAACAACTGGCAAGGAGAACTCTAGGTCAAGTAGGGAGCTGGAGGCCAGTCGTGAGGGAGGTATCCGAGAGAAGGGTCGCACGTCTGGCGAGTCGCCTCGTCCAATGTGGAAATAAAGAGTATGAAAAATAAATCTGGTAGAGAGAGTTTACGATTCATTTCGTATGGGTCGATTCTCCACAGAGATATATAGGAGCATGTGTAACCTCCGCAGCACAGTATTGCTATGAAACAACAGTCTTTGCACCTTCTCAAAGGCGGTGAGTGGCTCGGCTTCGCACAATGCCACGCAAGTAAACAACAGGCTGTGTGCTGATAGGAACACAATGTGACCTCAACAGCACAAAGCACTTTCAGGTCAGGATCTGCACAGCAAAAAGCCTTTACGCCTCACAGGCAGGCGGCAGACTCCATTGAATTAGCCGAGCCTTTTATCCCTCCACCTTCCTTTCTTTCTTCCTAACGATGGATTCAGATAACAAGAACAAGTTGGTAAGGAGAAGAGACCGAGCCACGGCTGCATTAACGAGATGAACTGATTTTGCACAAACTTGTGATATTGACACAGACATACATTCGAGTTGTACTGGAACTTTTACTGCAGGCATACGGTCAGTATAATGAGGCCCAGTACCAGTTGGAAGATAACGATTTAGTGGTTGATCATTCTTAGATACTTCACTAAAAAATGTTGACAATTTCTCTATGAGCACCAATCATACAGTAAAATTATTTACATGATGTTTTTAACAGCTTAGTGATCAAGAATGATGAACTGGACAATGCTCAGTGTTTCCACTACCTATTTTGTAATGTGGGAATCATGCTGGATGATGCAGTTTCCCTTACACTTGCATTCTGGTGCTGTTCCATACTCACTTCACTCCACCTTCATCGGCTCTCAAGACCTCAATGTTAAGAGCAACCAAAATCTCTCCACTCCACTACCTTCTGCCATCGTTAGCGAGGGAAGCTTGGAAAAAAAGTCTATGACTGAAGATAATTATCAAACAATAAGGCATCAAATCTGTGAGACCTATAACAATCCTAGACTCATATGTAGTGCTCATGCTAAGGACTTATTGTCTCTTCCACAAGCAAACAAGGAATCAGCAAGTAATCTCAGAGCTCTGCTTAACCAGTTACTTAGTAAACTAAATGTCTTAGAGACAGTTAAACTGGATGTTCCCATCCATGAAATACTACTTCCACAGCTTGTGCTTGGCAGAGTTGATACGCAACTAGACGTGAAAGGAAGGTTGATACCTCAGTGAAGGAATTTCCAAGGGTCATCGATCTCTGCAAGTTTCCCAAAAAAAGATATCAGGCAATGGCTTTAATGAAATGTGTCACCATATCTAAGGGTAAGTCAAATGATCCTAAGTATGAAATAAACAAACAAATGGTAATTATTAAGTTTAGGGACTTTTCTAAAAAAAAAAAAAAAAAAAAAAAAAAAAAAAAAAAAATCAAAATTATGATATATTTATACTCTACTAATCACGTAGAACACGAATATACTAGGGGCGTAGCTTTAAAAAAAGTACAACATATAAAAAAAAATTGAACAAAATTTTGAAATGAGCAGTATAGCCAGTTTGTTTACGTTTCTGAACGAAACGTCCTACACCAACAAAAGTTGCATTAAGGGTTCTGCACAGCTTACCTTGTTCATATTCAAAAGCGCGTAATGTTAAAATAAGTAGAACATATTTAAAAAACTTGCAAAATATGTTTGTTTACGTCTATTAACATCAGAGGAATTATACCAGCCCCCTACCTAGGTGAGTCAATTTACATTCTTTTGGTGTCGTTTACGGTTCATTTAAATCCCTACAATCCTACATTCGTAGTTTAGTGTAAAACCCTACAACTCTAGGTTAGTGTAAAATCCAAAAAACCTAGGTTAGTGTAAAACACAACAATCCTAGGTTAGTTTAAAAATGTAAAATAGTGATTCACCCATCATGAGGTTAGGTTCTGTTAGGTTAGGTGGGCACACATTACGAAATTAGTCGGACGTTAATGCCCCTAGTATATTTATGTTCTGCATCATTAGTAGAGTGGAAATATACAATTTTCTGTGAATTATTTTTTATTTTTAAAGAAAAACCCCTAACCTTAATAATTACCAAACAAATTTCTATGCGAAATAGGGCATCATATGTGGTGGTCAAGGAAGCATGTCTAGCATGCGGTGATACTCACCATCTAAATAAATGTGACCGCTTCAAACAGATTGATAGTCAAACAAAGTAGAACTTGCAAGGCCGCATAACCCGTGTTCCAACTGTCTGCAGCACAGACATACGGTCTCTCAGTGTACCTCAGGCTCCTGCAGAGTCTGTGGATGCAAGCATCACACCGTGCTGCATTATGACGATGGACACAAGCTATTACTGCTTCTCAAAGGTCGTGTAATGACGACTCGAATGATCCACGTAATATTTCACACAGAAACAATAAGCAGGGCAGTTATTGTGTCTTCGAGACAGTAACACAGCTACAAGTTCTGTTGTCTACAGTTATTGTAGAAATTTGTGACTGAGAGGGAGGCTTCCATATTTGCAGAGCACTTCTCGATCCAGGGTTACAAAATAATTTCATTACTGAATCATTAATGCAAACCCTCAACTTCAAGAAAAGGCAAAATTGCATTCCACTTCAGGGAATCATCAATGGCATAACTTCCGAGACATCACACAGTGTAATCTTTGACTTGAAGTATATAGTTAGTGATTACAAGAGCAGTCTTTAAGGATTAGCACTACCTAGGATATCTACCCCAATAACATAATCTGCTTGAGTCAAGCTTGCTATGTAAGTCAATAGGTTTGAATCAAGCTAACTAGTCTCCAGAGGTCAAGCTTTTAGCACACTTGATTAACACAACTTGCTGCAAGCTCGCCATTAGCAAGTATGTGCCAGTCATGAGAAATTAGGCTTCAATCACACTCGATACAACAAACTTGCTCGGCAAGGCAAGTTCAAGTAAAATGGCAAGCTTGCAGCAAGCTTATATGCTATTTGGGTAGTGCCCCATGGAAATTTCATTTATTGCAGACCTTGGAGCTTGCCTACAGACATTCAGCTGGCAAACACAAACTTTTATAGACCTGCAAGGATTGACATATTACTTGGAGCCTAAGTATTCTGTTACATTCTCCAAAGTGGACAAAGGAAAAAGAAAGAAAATTATCCTGTACTTCAAGAAACTGATATTGGCTGTATTTTGTCAGGACGATTGGGGTCAAAACTCAAAATATATCCAGGGAACAATGCCCCTACAATCGTTTTCTCCAGACGACACTTGGTAAACCAGTATGATAGTTTTAGGAAATGGAGGAGTTAAACAACCTTATGCGAACAGTGTTTTTTATTGAAACCACAACTAGAGGATCTAGTGGAAGATTTGTTGTTCGCTTACCATTTCATAGTGATTCCTGCAAATTGAGTGACTCGCCAAATACTGCACTATCCAGACTCTGCAAACTTGAATTGAGATTAAAGAGGGCCCTAAACTTAATGCAGACTATCAAGTCATTCCAAATGATTATAAAAAAAAAAAAAAATTTATAAATAAAAATTTGAAAAAATTGTTTTTATCTTACCGTATCCCCAAGGTGAAAGAAAAACATTAATTTAGATTTTTATCTTCAACAAGTGGATGATGGCAGCCATTTTTCATACACACTGCAAGCAAATTTCACAGATTTTGAAGGTTTACACAATTAGCCGTAACTTTTTTAACAAGTCACTGATTGTGGAGTTTTTGGTGTCATTTAAAACCTTACATAAGATAGTATTATACCGTATATTTAGATTATAAAATAAATGTTGTATTTTCAAGATGGTGGCCATCTGCTTTCAGCATTCCGATGACTGTTTTACCCCATTTTATACCCTACTCTGCTTCACCAAAGTTGCATTTGGAGATCTGATATTTTGTACGCTTAGTGTCTACATGTAAAGCAGTGTGTAACATTAAAATTATCTTGGTTGAAGAATTACTTCCTTAGAAAAAAAAATAGTGTCCAACTTGGGAAAAAATGAAAATTTGCTGTTTTCGAAGCCAAAAAAAGTTATGTGGGCAACAAAATAAAAATTTGAGTTTTTTATGAAAGGTACTCTTGATGAATAGCTATAGGCCACAACATGTCCCATTGCGTTATTTTCAACGCTGTTAAGTACATGGACCTTTAAAAAAACAAAAACAGTAGATTTTTGAATTTAAACTATTGTGCTTTATATAATCACACTTCATTCTGAATGTGATTAATTGAAGTGTGTCAAAGGAATGCAAATGTGAATTACCTTTGCTTTAGTTGAGTGTGTGCTAATATTAAGTTTTCTTTGTGCCGGTAAGTAACATCGAAAACAGCTTTACGCATAATAAATACCTAATCACTGGACAAGTTCTAGCTGTGGTACCAGTAAATTGTCTTTTTTTTTGTACATTTACAATTCAATTTTCACTCTAATTTACAGTCACTGTTTGTACATGTATACCAATATTTACAAAATTACAAACTCAATGTTTATGCAGCAATGTTACTGTGTAGTATATGCTATTCTCTCTATGAAAATCACTGATAACATTTCACTCAGTTTGTTGCTTATGTAGTGATGATCTAGAGTAAACAACTGTATGACAGTCATCCTTAACAAAACACTCCATTGTCAATTTTGCCTTGATTTTTCTTAAATTAAACTGACTATAGTTTCAAATTACAGTATAGCAGGTAAAGGTTTAATTATTTTTATTTATTTATGTAGTTACAAATTTGTGAATTTTTCAATTTTTTTACATTGCACTGCCCAAACAGTGTAAATATCAATACTTAGTACCCCTTGCCACCTTAATGTTAATGACATTCAAAATGAAGTGGGATTGTATAATGCAAAAAGATTAAATTTAAAAAGTGACTATTTGTTTCTTTAAAGGTCCGTGTAATCAACAGGGGTGAAAATAACCGAATGCGACAACTTGTGTCCCATAACTATTCATCAAGCGTTTCAAAAAAAAAAAAAATTCAAATTTTTATCTCATCCCCCACATAATGTTTTTCGGCTTCGAAAACAGTAAATTTTCATTTTTTCCCAAGTTGGACACTATTTTTTTCTATGATAGAAGACTTCAACCCAGATAACTTTGATGTTGCACACTGTTCTACATGTGGACACTTAGCACACAAAATATCAGATCTCTAAATGCAACTTTGGTGAAGCAGGGTGGGGTATAAAAAGAGGTAAAACAGTCATCTAAATACTAAAAGCAGATGGCCACCATCTTGAAAATACATAATTTGTTTTATAATATAAATACACAGTGTAATAGTATATTATGTGAGCTTTTAAATTACACTAAAAACTCCACAATATATAACTTATTAAAAAAGTTATGGGTAATTGCGTAAACCTCAGAAATATGTAAAATTTGCTTGCAGTGTGTATGAAAAATGGCTGCCATCATCCATTTGTTGTAGGTAAAATTTTAAATTAATATCTTTCTTTCACCTTGAGGAAAGGGTAACATTGGAACAAATTTTTATCAAAATAAAAAATGGTGCAGCTTCAACTCGTTGATGATTTCACATGGAATGACCCTATCAGAACTTTCTCACTGAGTATGCAGAGCTAGAACACATGAAACCTGTAGTCGAAATGGACATAGATTCGAGCCCAACATACTACCTTCCTCATCACCCAGTCTTCAAGGAGTCTAGCTCTGTAACCAGGGTCAGGGCTGTGTTTGATGCATCTGCCGAAACAAGCAGTGTGTTATCACTTAATTACATCTTGCTAGTTGGGTGTAACATCCAACAGGATGCATTCTCCATTGTACTATGCCTCAGGGTAAATAAGGTGTGTTTCACAGCTGACCCATTCCTAGCCACAAGGTGCCTTGACCAGATGATGGAGCAAAACAATTTCCAAGATCGGCAGAAATACTTAAATGAGACTTTTATGTCGATGACTGGTGCAGATACAGTTGAAGCCCTTCACTTACAACACCAGTTAATAAAGTTACTCAGCAGTGGTGGTTTCTAACTCCACAAGTGGTCATCAAATCACCATGCAGTACTGGAGACTATCCTTCAAACTTGACAGGAAACTCAATATCCTCTCAGTTTGGACGTCAATGATAATTAGGATAACATCAGATATTTTATGGCACCTGGCGACAGATCAGTTGCAAATTGCTGGTTGTGCCAAATTGGTACATTGTTCACACAAATTTACTAAGAAGAATTTGTTAGCAGCAATTTCGTCAATACTTGATCCACTGGACTTACAGCCTCATTACAACATCATGTAAAATTATTCTCCAGAAACTCTGGCAAGATAGGTTAGATTGCGGTCAGGAACTTCCACCAAATCTAAGGCTTCAGTGGGAAAATATTTACACACAGTTACCTTTCATTCAAAATATATTGATCACTAGACTGGTACTTGACCAGAGTAACTGTGAAGAAATTCAGCTTCACGGCTTCTCTGATGCCTCAGAGAGGGCACATAGGGTCTGCACATATCTGCATTCCTCTAAACGGCAATACAAAACTGTCAATTTGCTATGCTCGAAATCCAAGGTTGCACCTTAAAAAGAGTATCACTTCCTTAACTTAAACTCTATGCTGCTCTCCTATTAGCAAGATTGGTCAAACATTTTAATGGATGCACTAGAATTTAGACTCGGTGAGATTAATCTCCAGACAGATTCCACTCTAGTGGTGGCATGAATTTCAGCTTCTCCCAACAAATGGAAGACCTTTGTTGGCCACAGAGTTTCTGAAATACAAGATATAACTGTTGTCTCAAACTGGAAAACAAATTTCATTACTTGACAACCCAGCTGACATCATATCCAGGAGAGATAACAGAAAGACCATTATTACAACTAAGCTATGGTGGAAATGACCATCGTGGTTGCAACAGCATTCAGAAGAATGGTCAACATCAGTTCTAAACAATTTGAATGACATACATCCCTGACATAAGAAGGGATGTCAACTGCTATGTAACCATCCACAATAAGGAAAAAGTCATCCAAATATTCTCGACATTGGTGCAACTGCAGCGAGTTCTAGCTATTTGTATAAGATTTGCATTAAATTCATACATCAATTCTGCAGAAAGAATTTTTGGTCTTCCTGAACCATTCGAGCTACAATAAGTTCACCATAGATTCATGAAGATGCAACAAAACAAGAAGTACCCTGATGAAATCCAAATGTTGAAGGCAGGTCAGCCAATCAATAAGTCCAGTAAGCTAAGGTCACTGAATCAATTTCTGTAGAGAGAAGGATTGTTATGTGTAGGTCGACTGCAACAATCTCAACTTCCACAAGACCAGAAACACCAAATTGTACTACCCCCAAAGGTTCATCTTAGACATGTTGCATGCAGGAAGCCAACTACTGATTCTGTCACTCCGACAACCATACTGGATTGTCAACACAAAACACAAAGTTCGACAAATTCTACACAGCTGCATCATTTTCCAGAAGCTCATTGCCAGCACTACAGAACAACTAATGGGTCAGATTCCCTCTCAAAGTGTAACTCCTGCATAGCCCTTTCTTAACTGCAGTGCTAAAATTATGCTGGACCACTGCACATTAAGTCAGGACTGCATCGAAGAAGTATGATTATCAAATGCCATGTTGCCATCTTTGTGTGCCTAGCCCCGAGTGCTGTTCATCTAGAGGTAGTCTCTGACCTTACAAGTAAGGCATTCTTTGCAGCGCACTACAGAGATTTATTGCACATGGAGGCCAATGTGCTCATATATATTTGGACAATGGGACAAACTTTGTGGATGCTGAGAGACTGCTGTGAGAGCTACATACATTGTTTACATCAAAACAACACAGTGAGTCTCTCAACCATTTCAGTACAGTTGAAGGTATGCAATGGCGCTTTATCCCACCACCAGCATTGAACTCTGCAGGACTTTGGAAAGTTCAGTGAAATTTCTGAAATGCCATTTACGAGCTTTTAAAGGGCTAGTTACACTTACTACACACATTGAGGGAAGTCTAAATTCAAGACCATTGACTCCAATGTTTAATGATCCCAATGGTGTCGAAAATGTCAGCCTAACACTTCCTAAGTGGATGCCCTATCACTGCCATCTCTGAAACTAACCTCTCCCATGAAAGGCTTGGCCTTCTGTCCAGGTGGCAACACATACGTCAACTTCAACATTTTTGGACCATATGGTCTCATGACTATTTAAATCACCTACAATAACGTTCTATGGTCTCATGACTATTTAAATCACATACAATAATGTTCTAAGTGGTCTGAAACCCACAACATCAAACCTGAACTTGTGGTTGTCATCAAGGAAGACAACAGTCCTCTACTATTGTCCTTTTCATGTAAGTGAGATAAATTTTGACAGTTCTAGAAAAGTAGCACGGCCACAATGTATTCTTCCCCCACAGCTGTTTGTCTGTGAAGAAAACGACGTTTGTAAACAATTGTTTTGAGTCCAATGCACACTTGCATTAACCTCTTTCCTCGTGTTTCCTGTCATGGTAGGCACTAAAAGACTCACGTTAGCTAACTTCCGTCCAGTAATCAATGTAGGATATTTTAGCTAAGTAAGCATTACAATCTGTTTTGTTTTTGTAATTGCCAAGAGTTAGTTTGTTGGGGTTCTGTTTATTTTATGTCACAGGAAAAAAGGAAACAGTGAGAGGGGGCTTTAGTTTAACGTATTTTGTGAGACGGCATTGTTTTGAGGTTCTTACGAGTGTGTGGTATATTGAGTTGCATATTGTTTTGATGGGGCAGTGAAAATTTTGCTAGCACGGAAATAACATTCAGATTATTATAACTTCGAAAATTTTTAATTCACTGAAAAAACAAAATGTGATACATATGTCACTGTTTCTATTCGTACAGATGCAGCAATACACACACACTTCGACCAAAGTTAACCTGACACTTATTGAATTTACGATATAGGCAAATAAATAATATTTACACACTACAAAAGTGTTGAAGGTGCAGCTTTTTAAGGCCACATGTATTTCAATAATTATAGTAACAGTTTACAAATACATTATTTACCAAACACGCAAACTTACAATTTGTAAAATTGCAACCTCTTGAATACTTGTTTTTCTATAGAAATCCTTGAAGTTTACTTTACTAAAATCACGTTTGTTCCAACACCAGCATTAAATAATTTATTTGCAGAATCATTTAGTAAAATCATCACTGTGCACGTTTCCTGAAATCAACAAACTTAAACTTAGAAACGTAAATTATATTCATGTCACTTCATTG
Organism: Clitarchus hookeri; assembly: GCA_002778355.1. Taxonomy (NCBI): domain Eukaryota; kingdom Metazoa; phylum Arthropoda; class Insecta; order Phasmatodea; family Phasmatidae; genus Clitarchus; species Clitarchus hookeri. Next base: position 98,170 of record NQII01005404.1, read on the forward strand.
CGGATGGTGGTCAAGGAAAATAGCGAAATTAGCAGTTTTTATGAAGCGGCAAACACGTGCCATTTAATACTACATTTCACAAAAGAAAACACACTACAACGGTACCTACAACCAATTATGCTTAAAGAAAGCAAATAAAAAAATTATTAACTACCGATAAAATATTCTGACAACACTAACAAGATACTCGTATAAACACAATGAGAAAAAAGCACATGCACAACAGCATTCATCGGGCTGGAAACATTTACTGTTCGTAAATAATAATAATAATAAAAAAATAATAGTAATAATAATAACCTGCAATTGGGCTACCGCCTGGTGGCACGCTCTCTCACCTCTATCCTACCCGACCAAACTCCACTTCCATGTAACCCCTCTCACAATAACGAATTCCTCCCTCAACACATTCCACTACCTCACACACCTCACAAGCATAGACTGCCTACCCTGCTTCGTTCTCCTCCACACCCTCTGAAACTTCTCACTGTTGTTTCCTCTCTCTGCAAACACCCCTTTACTTAGCTGGCAGCATAACCTTCCCCACCCTCCCTCTCCATTCACCACCCTGTACATCCTGACCAGCCTTTCAACTTTCCTCCTATCCTTCAATGAGCTCCACCCCATTTCTTTCATCATCACTGATGGCCTATAGTTTCCTTCGTCCTCACGATCCTGCCCCTGTCTTCTCCACCTACACATCACCCATCTTGCTGCCCTTCTTTGCACCTTCTCTAACTGTCTCACCTCCACCTCCACGTATGGGTCCCATACTGCTGCCGCATATTCTAACATAGGCCGTACCATTGTGCCATGTGCCACATGCTTTCTCCTTCACCTCACTGCTGACTCCCTTCAGAACCCTTCCCAACATACCCAAAGCCCTTCTTCCCTTTGCAACCACCCTCTCTACCTGTTTTTCCATCTGTGGTCTCCTTGCAATACAATCTCTAGATACTTNTGGTCTCCTTGCAATACAATCTCTAGATACTTATATTCTGCTGCTTCTTCTATCTCTGTACATGTTCCTGCTTATCACCTTATTCCTTGCAAACCTCACTACCTTAGTTTTTCTTACATTTATCTTCATTTTATTCTGCATGGTCCACAACCATATCCTGTCAATGTCTGCCTGAAAGTTGTCACCCCCTCCCACCACTGCATACAATACACAATCATCTGCAAACAATCTTATTTTCCCTTAATCCCCAAACCCATGTCATTTACCATTATGGTAAACAACAAAGGGCCCAGCACACTTCCCTGTAGCACCCCTGACGTAACCTCCCACACTTTCACACTCTGTCTTCGCCTCCTGAGGAAGTCCCCAATCCATTCCACTACCCACTTGTCCGGTATCAGCTCATCCACTTTCTTCATCAAAGTCCCACGGGGCACCTTATCAAAATCAATGAAACAGGCATCAACCGCTTCCCCTCATTAACTGCCAGCACAGATCCTCCAACAGCCCAGCCAGCTGCATCTCACATGGGTGTCCTTTTCTGAAACCATGTTGTGACTCCTCCAACCAATTCCTCTTGTTCATAACATTCACCACGTACTGAACCACCAGCCTCTCCATCACCTTTCTTGTACTCGATGTGAGACTCACCGGTCTGTAGATGCCAGACCTCCTCCTATCCTCCCCCTGCTTGTGTATTGGGACCACCAATGCATCCTTCCAACCTTGTGGCAACTTATCCTCTCCTAAGGATATGGTCTGTCATAATTTCTAAACATATTTTTAAAGTCCATTCACTAAAAGCCAAAAAAATGTAATATTGCTTCAAAAACCTAATTTAAACCATAAATGATGTAAGTATAAATTAAATTTTAAATTACAACTTTTAGTTCTGAGTACTATTTTCTTCCAAAGCCCTGATACAATACTTTACAAACGAGAGCATTTACTGTTTACATAGTGTGTAGGTTGGTCACATTGTCTGTCAGATATTACCCCATTTATATGAAATGGACAATAACATGGAAGACAGGCATTTTGAGCATCGCCATCACGGTAATGATGGTCTTGTCAGAGTTGCCACAGTTCGTAGACCCCTTCAGGGAATCTTAAATGTTCCATATGTAAACTATGTCCCTTACCAGTTCACATTGATGAGACATAAAACCATGAACCAATTGTGTAAAGTATCCATTTGTTATTGCAGCTTCTGTTTAGTAATTATATAAGTTTTTTCTTGAAATGTCATATTTATTGAAAAAGAGATTACTCCCTTTTTGGCGGGTGGCATGTAAGGGCCTGTGTTCCATTGAACAGTACCTTCAGCTGAGTGCTGTCGACACCTGGCAAGGGCGACTCTAGGTCAAGCCAGGAGCTGGGGAAGGCCAGTTGGGAGAGAGGTATGCGAGAGAGGGGTCGCCTTGTACACTGTGAAAACAGAAATTCTGCAGAGCTAGTTTACAGTTCATTTCTTACGGGTTGACTCTCTACAGAGCTAACATGGCACTTTAAATATTGAATAATTTTTTTTCACTGTTTTTAAAGTGTTCTATTTGAAAAGAAAACAATTAAAAGAACCTCACATAATTTTTAGGTGTATCACTGTTAGTCTGTTCACCATAAGTCCATACACCCTAACCCCACATCACTATTGTGGTGCAATAGTATATAAATGGGAATAATGCTGAAAATTATTATCTTGTTTATTTTATCTCCTGTACAAAGCAATAATAGCAAAAAAATTATAATATAGACGTTTCCAAGTCAGTGTGTTCCAAGTATGGCAGTAAGAGCTACTCTCCATTAATCAGAGTTTTCCATAATCTAAGATTTCATCGGTCCTGATGCACATTATTAATGTAGTGTCTACTGCAGTGAAAGACTCCCACCTGTATGATAGGAACTAACCAATGTTTTCAATATCCGTTTCAAGACAAAAATGGTTACTGTGGGTCACTCTTAAAATATAAACATATGCTTTCACAGACTTTTCTGTAGACCTTTTTGAGAGCTACAATCCTGCAGTACATTAATTTGATGTATCTCTTATGGTTTAGTCAGCGCAAGCCATGTAAGAGCCATAAAAGCAGTTTTTTACGACTTGTTTACAAACGGTTCGACATTTCTCTACTATCCTTACATTAAAAATAAATGAATTATAAACCAGAACATTCTTCAAGAAATTCTCTAAATGATGTTGAAAACCGCATCAAAATCCATTAAGTAGTTTAGAAGTACTAAGCAAATACACAGACAGATGCGGATAAGCGACTTTGTTTTATACTATTTAGATTTATCATGTGCCATAAAAATTAAACACAGAATTTTGTTTAACCTTATATGTAAATAAAAATAATAAATATTTAAGAGAAAACTAAAACAGAGAATATCACAGGGTTCTATTGTTCATATGATTTATTANAATAAAAATAATAAATATTTAAGAGAAAACTAAAACAGAGAATATCACAGGGTTCTATTGTTCATATGATTTATTATGAATTATAGTTTTTTTTATCAGAAGTGAATTATGGATGCAAGAATTGGTGTACCTGATCCAAAATGGCTGCTGTCCCATGCAGTTATCATTATGCACAGCAACCCCTGTGCNTATGAATTATAGTTTTTTTTATCAGAAGTGAATTATGGATGCAAGAATTGGTGTACCTGATCCAAAATGGCTGCTGTCCCATGCAGTTATCATTATACACAGCAACCCCTGTGCAGGCCAACAAAATAATTGTTTGTATATGGCCAAATATATATTTAGTAACCACAACAAAATATTTTGTTTGGTAATCAAAACTTAAGCAACAAAATGTATTTTGTTCATCTAACAAAACACCCAGTTGGATAAACAAAACTGCTGTGTTCGTTCATAAAAATAATTAGACTGTCAACAAAATAATTTGTTGAATTCATTCGAAAATACAGCTCGTAAAGCTTTGTAATGTTTGTGACAATTAGGATAGTAACAGCATTTTGTTAGTGCATTTATTGATGCTTAATATTGGTACAATTATCCAAACAAAACCAGTTCAACAAAAAACTAGAAAATAAAGCTTTACAACTTAAAATATTTGTTTATGTTTGGCACCCTGGTTGCTGTGTAGATTATACATGGCTACTACAAATAATTCATCGAGTCTCAAAGTGATGTATTTTCAAGAGTATTAAACTGACAATAAAGATTGGTGCATGAAAAGAAATGGGAACTCACCAAGTATTACTCACAACCTACAAATGTTCTGTGTGTGACCCACTTGATCACACAACACTTGTGTCCAAGTGATAGTCAAGTTCTGCCCATAGCTTCTGTAGTATTTCATCATCAATGGATGTCACAGCAGCACTGATGTGTATCCTGAGCTCTGCCAGTGTGGTCGAATGTAAACATAATCATAACCGTACCTCAAAAGAAGTCACATTACATCAGATCAGGACCTGGGTGGCCATGCAAGCAGAGTAGGAGATTGTGGCCAGCGATTAGAATTTTGCATCAGAATGCAGGAAGCACTGGAGGATGATGGTTTTGCTACAAATTTGATATTCAGTGATGAAATAATGCTCCATTTATCTGGAAATGTTAATAATCACAACATGAGGGCGTGGGGCAGTGAACCAACTCGTTCAATTGTGTAACTTTACAGGATTCACCGAAAATGAACGTTTTCTGTGCTATGCCACAGACAAAGCTTTACGGGCCATTTTTCTTCTGTGAGCAAGCTGTAACAGGTAACTGTTACCTGGATATGTTGCAGTTGTGGTTGTTTCAACAGCTGATCGCTGACTCCACGAATTTCGTCTTCCG
>NQII01005404.1:103047-133771 GCA_002778355.1 Clitarchus hookeri
GGACTCTTAATCCGACACCACGTGACTTCTTCCTTTGGAGGTACATTACGTGTGTACGTCCCACCACAGTCTACAGCACTGGTGGAGCTAAGGGAATACATCAGTACTGCTGTGATATCCATTGATGACGAAATGCTACAAAAGGAATGGGCAGAACTTGACTATCGCTTGAACATCAGTCGTATGACCAAGGGTGCACAAAGAGAACATTTGTAGGGTGTGAGAAAAACTTGGCGAGTTTCCGCTTGCTTATTATTGTGGAATACTCTTAAAAACAACAACACTTTGAAACCCAATGAATTATTTATGGTAGCTTTGTATTAACCGATTTAAGTGTTGCTGGGACAGTGGAAAGTATCGGTCATGAGTATGGCAATTCATGAAATTCATAGCACTTTATGGTACTGAAACATAACTTAGTTGGCCTTTATGCAGAGAGTAATTATACATATTTATTTATGGACGTGTATGGTGGGCGAGGAAGCGCAGGCTGTTTGTGTCAGTCTGACAATCAAACCATCCTCCCCCACCCCCTTCCTGGTGATCTGTCGGAATCGTCAAGAACCGATCAGATATACATGGGTACCTTCACATGTAAATTATTCCCAACACAATCTGATTGTAAACTTCTAACATCCCAAATGATTGTCAACACTATCGATGCAGCCCTGACAGACCTCTCTTAAACTCTGCCAGTTGTTCACACAGCTGTCTCGTACGTCTTCTCGGCATTCCTTTCGCTCATTAATGGAGAGAGATATAAATTACTGTACACTACCTGATTTTGAGCTGTAAAATGTATTCAACATTCATTGCTGAAATTTCTATTTTGATGAGACATTGTTCATCACTAATGGTTGAACAACTATAATATCAATGGATTACCTCTATTTGTTTACGATGTGGAATAAATAAGAATTAATAATTAATTATTATTGATTACCTTCTGAGAATAACAACAGAGGCAACATTAGTACAATAAATCAAACTATAATTGTTTCTAAAATAAAAGTAAATAAGGTTCTATGTCCCAACAAAGTTACTTGATCAAAAATAAATATCAAACATAAGTAATGGCAAGAAAATATATATCCAAGATTGCATCCAACATTCCCCAGCAATCATGCCTGGCAAGTATTATGCATGTAACAACACAAGCACTGTTCTGAAAACTGCAAGATGGCGAAGAGAGAGTAGCACGCGTTCGAGTAGCTCCGGTAAGAAATATAATTATGGCTTTAAGTCATAGCCATTTAATATTAAAAGTGCGTGTTTTAGGTCAGTGAATAACTTCCGCTGCCATTAAATGTATTACTAGAGTCGGTTTTGTGTTGTGAACACTTCAGTTAACAAAAATTGTAAGGTTATCTGAGCACGCCATGACGCCCACGGAAGTTTTGAAGCGGCTGGAAGAGTTTGAGCAGCAGGTGTGCCAACAGCTGAGGGAGCTACAGGATTGCCTCGCTTCTGTTGTGGAGGAGCGACCTACATCAANGAGCAGCAGGTGTGCCAACAGCTGAGGGAGCTACAGGATTGCCTCGCTTCTGTTGTGGAGGAGCGACCTACATCAACAAACAGCCAAGACATCCACAGAATGCAAGAACAAGTTGCCACCTTCTCTGTTAACTTCCAGAAACAACTTGATACCATACGTAAAGAACTACGAGCAGTTTCCGACAGTGTTTTGCGCCAGAATGAGCGAATTGACGAGCTCAAACAGTACAGTAGACGGAACTGTCTTCTTTTCCACGGCGTTGCCAAAAAACCAGGTGAAAATTTGACAGATGCGGTTCTCAAAATAATGAAAGAAAACGCTGGACATCCACATTGAACAAAGTATCATCGACCGGGCACACAGAATAGGCAAGCCAAACAGATCTACTGCCCAGGCCATCAAAGAAAGCACAAGACCAATCATTGTGAAATTTGTGAGTTACCAGTTTCGTTCCATGGTATTCCATGCTAAAAGAGCCCTGAAGAGCACGCCNCATTGTGAAATTTGTGAGTTACCAGTTTCGTTCCATGGTATTCCATGCTAAAAGAGCCCTGAAGAGCACGCCCATAGTCATAACCGAATCGCTGATGGCAGACAGACAGCGCGTCTTCAAATCCGCAAAAGAAAAATTTGGTCTGCACAGCTGTTAGACACAGGATGGGAGAATTATTGTTCTGCTCGCAAACCGCTGTATTTACTTAACCACTATGCTGGAACTTGCTAGAATTATGTTTAATTACATGCGTAAACTTTTGTGCATGTGTGTGTGTTCTANTTAACCACTATGCTGGAACTTGCTAGAATTATGTTTAATTACATGCGTAAACTTTTGTGCATGTGTGTGTGTTCTAAAGTCCTTGTATGTACATTACTACAGTCGCTCTGCATTTTTGTTATATGGAATACAATGGTAAGTCTTCCTCACTTAGTTATAATAATTTAGTTAATTTTTCGAATCCATGATTCACGATAGTAAAAGCAAGTTGGTAACNTCTTCCTCACTTAGTTATAATAATTTAGTTAATTTTTCGAATCCATGATTCACGATAGTAAAAGCAAGTTGGTAACACTGAGTCTCACTACAAAGTTTTTCAGAGTATTGTGTGCTCTACCTGTCACCAGTGAACACTGTCCTTTCACCCGCTCGTCCCGCCTCACCCACACAGTGCGACTCGCCAGTCAAACTTCCTGCAACTAACGATACTCCCTTCGGACCTCCCGCTAACAGTCACATTAATAATGGTCAACTTGTCACCACGTCTGGCCCAGAAACCACCAGTGCAATACTCTCTCAGAGGCTAGCTCGCAATCCTAGAGCTTTCCACGCGGCACATGTCAACAGCCAGTCAATACTCGGCCACATTGACGAGTTTAGAACAATTTTTAATCCTTTACATTTTCATGCAATAATAGTGTCGGAAACATGGCTTAAGGAGAGTCTCCCATCTTTGTTTGTTGACTTGCCGGGTTATAATTTATACAGAGTTATTCGACAAGGTAAACAGGGCGGGGGCGTGGGAGTTTATGTGCATAATAATATTACAGTTAAAACTATCTGCACTCTCTTAGTCCTTATTGCACAAAACGTGAGTATTTATTTCTTGAATTAAAAATTTCTACACAAAAATGATTGATTGCCGTTGTTTACAAACCCCCTNAAAACGTGAGTATTTATTTCTTGAATTAAAAATTTCTACACAAAAATGATTGATTGCCGTTGTTTACAAACCCCCTAAGATATGTTCCACGGATGACTTAGAAAACTACCTATTTGCGATACTTCCTAGTTATGATAATGTATCGANCCCCCTAAGATATGTTCCACGGATGACTTAGAAAACTACCTATTTGCGATACTTCCTAGTTATGATAATGTATCGACTATGGGCGATTTCAACACCGACCTCTTAACAGAATCCCGTCAAACATTGCTCCTTACTCATCTCTTCTGCTCATGTAATCTAGCATACTGTCCTCTTGAAGCCACCCATCATACTAATAATGCGGACACTTATATTCATGTCAAATCTGACAAAGTCCTACACTGTGGACAAATCAGTGCGCCGGGTTTCTCTCACCACGACCTCATACATGTAACTTACTCATTTTGTACGCCAAAATTGATAAGCCCATTTTGAAATAAACAAAGCAGGTTTCTCGTCCACCAGCACCGTGGATGACCCAGAAAATTAAAGCTTTAATGGCTGATCGGGATAATGCTTTTCGTAAATATAAATCTTCTACGAGAAAAAATTATATCCTTGTATTTATGAGATTCGAGAAATACCATTTACTCAGAAACCGGTGTACCCAAACCATTACAACGACTAAGATTGTGTAGGCTCGCCGCTTGATAAAACCAAACTCATGCCAGCGGCATTTATGGAGCAGTGTTAAAAATATGGGAATAAAGATTAAAGACACTAAATCTATAACCAAAAAATCAATTAAAATGCCGACTGAGTTAATGCTCATTTCACAACTCCATGTACCCGTATTAATCCTGAAACAAAAAACTAAACATTGTCTCTTATTAAAGCCCACATCCGCTTCGCAGAAGAAAATTTTTCTTTAATGTCATCACGCCTGTTGACGTTCTGAAAGCTACCTGATGAATTAAAACCTAGACCGAAGGTAATGACAGAATTCTAATAAACATGATAAACCTAGCCTTGCTGTTTATCTTAGAAGCAATAATTAAAATATTTAATTATTTGCTGGTCACAGGCAGCTTTCCAACCCAGTGGAAATCTGCTTTAGTAATACCCATCCCGAAGACAAATAATTCTCTATGTGCCAGTGATTACAGACCCATAAGCATTATTCCCACAATTTCCAAAGCTCTTGAATATGTTGCACACCAACAGGTAACAAGGTACAATTGAAAATAACCNGCATTATTCCCACAATTTCCAAAGCTCTTGAATATGTTGCACACCAACAGGTAACAAGGTACAATTGAAAATAACCCGATGGTCGACCATCAGTCTAGATTCAGAAAGGGCTTTAGCACATGTACGGCTCTTCTTCAGGCCACTGACGACATAAAACATAACATGGATAACCGTTTGCTAACNGCATTATTCCCACAATTTCCAAAGCTCTTGAATATGTTGCACACCAACAGGTAACAAGGTACAATTGAAAATAACTCGATGGTCGACCATCAGTCTAGATTCAGAGANTTGAAAATAACCCGATGGTCGACCATCAGTCTAGATTCAGAAAGGGCTTTAGCACATGTACGGCTCTTCTTCAGGCCACTGACGACATAAAACATAACATGGATAACCGTTTGCTAACAATTTTGACACTGTTAGATTTTAGCAAAGCATTAGATTCCGTTGACCATGAGCTATTACTTGCAAAGCTAAAATCATATTTAAATTTCTCCAAAATATCGTTAGAATGGATTAAAAGTTATGTGTGTGGCTGTTATCAGAGAATTGTCTGCAGAGAACAACAATCCACTTGGCACACAGTTAAAATTGGAGTTCCCCAGGGCTCTGTTCTGGGACCCCTGCTATTTTCTATTTTTATTAATGACCTCCCTAGGCTGCTAAAACATTGTAAATACCATCTTTATGCAGACAACTTCCAAATCTACCCGCCAGCTCATCTTGGTAATATTAGGTCATCAATTGACACAATTAACCATGAATTGTCAAACATCTCAGAATGGTTAATTACGCACAGGCTACTATTAGACCCTAAGAAATCCCAGAGTATTATTATTGGATCCAAGAAACTACTCGTATCACCAAACGTCATTAGCGCTCCTAATATAATAATTGATGGCAAGCCGATTGCGCTATCAAAGTATGTAAAAAGCCTAGGTATAACATTAAGTGAAACTTTAACATGGAGAGAACATGTCACTTACATCTGTAGATAAACAAATGTCACTTTACATTCATTAAAACGGCGTAAAAAAATTTACCCGCGAAATTGATAAAGAATTTAACAGAATCATTAATAATTTCATGCCTTGATTATGCTGATATAGTCTTCAGTGACCTGCATGAAGATCTAGCTCAGAGACTTAGGCGAATACAAAACCACTGTGTACGTCTTATTTTTAATTTTAAAAAGAAAACTCATATCACCAAATACAGATATACTCTCTCATGGCTTGATTTAAAAAATGGACGATCATTGCACAAGATCTGCTTGTTAAAGAAATTATTTCGAACGGGGTGTCCTCAATACCTTTTGCCTCGTTTCTTATTGTCCAATACTTCAAACACTCATTCTTTCGATCAACAAAACCTTCTAGTACTAAAACACAACTCATTTTTCACTTCATCTTTCATCGTCACCGCAACCAACTCTGGAATTGCTTAGCTCAGGAAGCAAGAGATAAAATTTCAATCACTAAATTAAAATAATAATGCCGGAACAGTTTGGTTAGGCTATAAATTATTAAAAGAACGCGAAATATGGGCTTGATATAAACAATATTTACTGTGGAGGTTCCTCTTTTATAATACCTCTAACTTATTTGCTTTCTGTTTCATGCGACTGTAGTAATGTTTCTGAACCTTACGTTATTATCTAATTAAATAAATATACTGTTAATATATGTAGGTGTGTGAATGAGCATGTGCGAGTAAACGTTGCATTACTATTTTATTTTATGTATATTTTTAGATAACTGACATAATTTTGATGTAGCAAACATAAAATGTCTTATACTAATTTATTTATTTTGTCTTTTTCCCCATACTTAAATAGTCATTAGCTGTGATTTTCTTTCCTTCAGAAATCTTTAAATTAAATTGCAGTTTTAGAATTTTTGCTAATCGATGTTATTTTGTAGTTTATTTTTATAAATAGTACAATTATATGTATGTGGAAGTATGTCATATGTGTATGTTGTTTAGTGTGCATATGCATTTGCATATACATATACACATAAAAACATCCATCAAAAGAGGGTAATTATTAAGTTTAGGAGCTTTTCTGTAAAAAAAAAAAAATCCCAGAAAATGGTATATTTCCACTCTACTAATGATGCAGAACAAGAATATACTAGGGGCATTAACGTCTGACTAACTTCTTAATATGTCCCCACCTAGCCTAGCAGAACCTAACCCCACAATGGATGAATCACTATTTTACATTTTTAAACTAACCTAGGATTGTAGGGTTTTANCCTAGCAGAACCTAACCCCACAATGGATGAATCACTATTTTACATTTTTAAACTAACCTAGGATTGTAGGGTTTTAAACTAACCTATGCCTTTTAGGTTTTTAAACTAACCTACAATTTTAGGGTTTTACACTAACGTAGGATTGTAGGGTTTTACACTAAACTACGAATTTAGGATTTTAGGGATTTAAAGGAACCGTAAAACACACCAACAGAATATCAATTTACTCACCGAATATACTTCCTCTGTCAACGGCCAATTCAAACTTACCTCACTCGACGGGACACAGTGTTCCACAAATCCGGCACATACGCAAATATAACACACTGAATCACTAGTTTTCAGCGGAATATAATGCAATGAAACACTCGTTTACAGTAAAATATAATGCACAGAAGCACTCATTATTGCTTTCTCCGTTTTTAAATCCGTTNCAATGAAACACTCGTTTACAGTAAAATATAATGCACAGAAGCACTCATTATTGCTTTCTCCGTTTTTAAATCCGTTGGATTAGGACGACAAGAATCATACCAGCAAAGGCGCGATGCAACTGACAAGGTTAAAAATTTACCGTTAAGATGCAAATGACATCCGTGGCTGCTAGGTAGCGTGGAATTAGCAATACACAGCCATTATTAATGGCGGTAGACGTTCATAGGCGTAAACAAACAAATTTCGCATGTTTTAAAAATATGTTCTACTTATTTATTGTAATGCGGGAGAACTTATACTTGTTCCATTACTGTGCAGAACCCATTAATGCAACTTTTGTTGGTCTAGGATGTTTAGTTCAGAAACGTAAAAAAACTGGCTAAAACAGTTATTTTGCAATTTTGTTCAATTTTTTTTTAATATGTTGTACTTATTTTAAAGCTATGCCCGTAGTATATTCGTGTTCTACGTGATTAGTAGAGTAGAATATATCATAATTTTGAATTTTTTTTTGTGTTTTTCAGAAAAGCTCCTAAACTTAATAATTACCCAAAGAAATCTTAAGTTCACTATTCAACTTAATTTTATTTTATGTATGTTGCTATTTCATATAAGCTACTTCCTAATTTTATAGTAAACATTAAGTTTTGTTTAATTTTTTTATCTCTTTTCTTTTTCAAAAAATAAGTGTTATGTTTTATTATGTAAAGTGGTTAAGTGTAAGAGAAGGCGATACTACCTTAACTTCGCCACAAAAAATAAAGATGTTTTATTATTATTATTATGTACGAGGCACGAGGAGCGATGGCAGCGCCCTCGTATGACATGTGTGTACATGCTATCACAGTAAACTTCAACACACTCATGAATTTTACAAGGCCTACAAATTTTTATGGGAATGGGCATAATTCATACCACAATCATGTCTAGTGAAGTCTTTATGTTCATTTGCATGTACACTGCATAGACTAAAGATGAGGTGGACCTATTATTCGTCTTCTGCGCATGTACCCAACATTGATCTACCCCAAAGCAACACAACTGTCAAAGTGACATGGTCAAAAGTGGCGAACACGTATGTTTATATCTTAATTTTTAAATGACAAGCACTTTTATATTAACAAAATATTTGTACCAATTTGAATTTAATAAAATTGCATTACAAATCGGTTAGAGGAAGCATGCATGCATGCATACATACATACATACATACATCTCGCACTTGTTTACTAATCAGTGTTTTAACCTCAAATCCAATTCATGCCGTTTTTTGCAAGTCATGTTGGCATAAAAGTAGTTCAGAGTTGGAACACGGAGACTGGTTGTGCACAGTCAGCGAGATCAGTCTAACTCATCTTTAGTCTTTGATATACTGTATGCGAGTAAACCTTGAAGGTCTTTACTTGATTTCTTGTGTGTAATTCATTAAATTTTAGCAAGAGGCAATATTGCAGAACAAACACTCTTATTGTGTGTGTAGGAATTATTCCTTGCTTTGACCTATTAATACTAAAACTGCCGCAAAACTAAAATTCTGCATGGTCACAAATAAACTGCACGGTAATAGTAAATAACCACTCTTTTTATAACATTACTTATGTACATTGTAAAAAATGTTTTGCACAATTACTCTTACCTCTATTTTAGAGTTAGACTTTAAAAAATAATAATGGTGCCGTCGGTGTTTATGTGACATGAACTCTTAAAATGTACTAACAAACCGTGTAACCAAATTGTATAAATATATAACTGCATGAATTTTGTTCCTTAAAAATGTCGCGAGAACATGAACCCTACACAACCATTCTGAAATGGTGAAGAGCTCGTAGGTGTGAATGATGTGCACTATGAAAAAGGTCACTTACCATGTTGTTTCTAGCGCACCACCTTCAGATCCTGCAACAACAAACAAGCCTTGTATAATACTATGCTAGTGTTAGAGGCCAAGTACTTAGTGGCTATGGTAAATTTACATACTTCATGTGTTCCACAGATTGAAACCTTAAACTAAACCAAATATTTTTGTAAGTCAAATTCGTATGTGTTTGCATAATATAGAAATGCAAATGTTAAAAACCGTAACATGAACATCATATACTACTACAGTCAATAAGTTAGTAGAGTGGCGACCTGAGTGTAGGCACCTACGCACCACGGCTAGGGTCAGTTAGTTCGTGGACTGGCCGCATAGTGTCTCTGCGGTGCATTACAGCAGATAGGTTGGACCATGTTTGTTTGGTACAATTTAAGCGGAATGACGGTCTCAGTTGTGAATGGTGGTTGAATGCGAGCAGCAGAACACGAGAATGTTGCAATTTGAGAAACTGGAAAATTTCAAGTTTTGCCAAAATGTTAGGCAAATATGCTAGCAAAACATCTTGGATGACGAAACATGTGTACAGCATCGATACCATGAGCCCCAGTGTTGTTTTTAAGTGGCACCAACACTTTGCGCAGGGGAGTGACAGTTTATAGAGGATGACGAGCATATTGGTCGGCCATGAACGAGCTGAAAACTGACTATAAGATCAAACAAGATGCAACGTTGGTGCATGCTAAATGCACCCAAACAGCTAATAATCTCACAGCAGCAGTAGGAATTAGCCATGGTATACCAGTTTCAGTATAGACTATGAATTTAAAACTAATGCCTACTATATTGATTTAATGTTTTATTTTCATCATGATTTTCGTGCAATGTTTAAATTTTAATGTAATTTTATTTTTAATTCCAAGTAAGTAATTATATTTTATTTATCTAAATGTAATTTTAATGATATTTGTACACCACCCATTCATTTTAATGATAATATATGATTTGAAGTTATTTCTAACTTAATTATTGAGATATTCATTTTTAAAAACATTTTTATGTCATTAACTTACTTAAATAATTCTTGGAATGTAATCAATACTTTTTCAGTTTTATTTGAACAGTAATTAAGTTGCTTGTATTTTCATTCTGTTCAGTTTTATTTTACTGGAAGTAGTTCTATTTCTTATGAAGATATGATATGACGTTGCTGGAAGATATGCTTCTGGTGGGACCATTTAATTGATACAAATGCAATATTTTACGCCAGGATTTTGATCAGCAAAATCCGTGGTGCTACCATAATTTAAGCCAATTAGCCAGGTTCCAGAAGTAAGTTTAGTACACCAGGAAGCCGCACTACATATAAGAAGAGCGTGTCAGGCTTTCATCTGATAATTTTGGAGTGACAGATTTCATCACCTGGATGAAGAGACACTTTGCTTCTGGCAATATTGTTTCTGTGGTATGACACTAACGTTTTTGGACCGACGGCTTTAAGTTTGTATGGCCGCAGGAACCCATAGGCAATCAATATTTGATGTTTTTGAACTGCTTCAAGTTGGGCTATTAATTAACGTCTAATAATATTTTGGAGACCTTTTAACTGTAATATTAAATCACGGTGCAGTGATCCATATGCCCTACTTAATGCTAGCTTCAGAACAGTCTAAAACACTGAAAAACTTTCAAGAGTAAAGTGTAACTGATTTGGACTTATTAATTAATTATTTTGAGCGAAGAAATTGATTTTCAGCAAAATATTTTGCGGAATATAATAATTTTCATTTTGGAGCACTAAGCATAATTTTGGAGTTACAATAGTATAATAGGTCTGAGAAGAAAGTTGTATTAGACCCGTAGTAAGGTGTAGCTTTTTTGTAAGCTACTTAGTACTTGGTGAAGTGTAGGAGGTTTTTCCACGTCTGCCTTACTGTGCGCCGGCGCGTGGCCACCTAACATAACCTTCCACCTAACGTAACCCCTAGTTGTCAACCGGCTGCAGACTAGGCTAGGTTATATTTTGTTAATCGTGGTTAATATAGTGTGTGAGTGGCAGTGTTCTGTGTAGTACCGTACCGCTAAATATGGCAAAATCATTGCCTAAGAAAAGACTGTACAGTGGTGACTATATTAAGTATGGATTTTCATACGTAGAGAAAAACGGAAGCCATTTACCTCAGTGCGTTATTTGTCACATTCTGAGTAACAATGAAATGCGGCCAGGTCGTTTGGAACGTCATTTGACAACCAACCACGCCGTCCTGATAGACAAACCAGATGAGTTTTTTGTTACCAAGAAAAGCTCATTGACACGGATGAAACTGGATTGAACTGGAAGTTTTCATATGGAAAATGAAAAGGCCATTGNAACCAGATGAGTTTTTTGTTACCAAGAAAAGCTCATTGACACGGATGAAACTGGATTGAACTGGAAGTTTTCATATGGAAAATGAAAAGGCGTAACTTCGAAGAAAATTCTAGCGGAACGATTAGCGTTTTCTCAAGAAACCACATACTATTGGTGAGTCCCTTATTAAACCATGTTTACTAACAGCTTGTAGTAATGTTCTTGGTGAAGAAAGTTGTAATAAGGTTGCAAAAATATCTTTGTCAAATGACACAGTAAAACGCAGAATTGATGAAATGGCTGAANAAGGTTGCAAAAATATCTTTGTCAAATGACACAGTAAAACGCAGAATTGATGAAATGGCTGAAGATTTGGAAAATGAAGTGATAAAAAAGCTGAATAAATCCCTGTTTTTTTTNAACGCAGAATTGATGAAATGGCTGAAGATTTGGAAAATGAAGTGATAAAAAAGCTGAATAAATCCCTGTTTTTTTTCATTGCAATGTGATGAAACAACTGACATTTCTAAGCAATCTCAGTTGTTATCTTACTGCAGGTTTATTGATGGGAAACAGTTCATGGACCTTTATAACAAAAGAGTTTGAGATGTTTGATGTTGTTTGGCTGTTGATATATTTTCTACCTTATGTGGCTTTTTTGCAGCAAATAATCATCCTTGGGAGAACGTCATTGGGATATGTACTGATGGGGCCCAAGCTATGATAGGATGCCAATCTGGATTCATTGAACTGGCAAAACAAANGTCATTGGGATATGTACTGATGGGGCCCAAGCTATGATAGGATGCCAATCTGGATTCATTGAACTGGCAAAACAAAAGAACCCACACATAATTGGTTCTCACTGCATCATTCACACGCAGGCTCTGGCTTGTAAGACTCTGCCTGAATCATTTAATACTGCTTTGAACTTGGCAATTAAAAAAGTCAACTGTGTCAAATCTAGCGCTCTCAAAACTAGACTTTTTGAGGTTTTGTGCCAAGAGTTGAACAGCGACCAACAAACTCATCTGTATCACACAGAAGTACGTTGACTCTCTAAAGGCAACATGCTATCTAGGCTGCTCAATTTGAAATCCGAAGTTGAGATCTTTTTGATGAGTTCCAGTAAAGAAGACCTATACATCCAGTTTACAGATGATAAATTCATTTTTTACTTAGCATATTTGTCTAACTTCTTCGAATCACTCAACGTACTTAACTTGAAGTTACAAGGACCGAGAAATATTCTGAAGACATACGATGCAATTAAAGATTTNAATCACTCAACGTACTTAACTTGAAGTTACAAGGACCGAGAAATATTCTGAAGACATACGATGCAATTAAAGATTTCTTGGAAAAAATTTCTCTGTGCCAACGCCATCTTCAGAGTTTAGAACCTAACTTTTCATCGTTTCCAAGGCTCAATGAACTTCTCGATGATACTCAAAGGNACGCCATCTTCAGAGTTTAGAACCTAACTTTTCATCGTTTCCAAGGCTCAATGAACTTCTCGATGATACTCAAAGGGTTCAATTATATTTCAAAGATAATTTGAAGGACTTGATTTTAACACATTTGGCTTCTTTGAAAATCGAAATAGGAGACTATTTCCCAGACATTTGTTCAGAAAACTGGCAGTTTAAATTGGTGAGAGACCCTTTCAAAATTGATGTGGACATACTTCCTGCTTTTCTTCAGGAACAGACAATTGACCTAAAACGTGATTCTCAAGCAGAGGCTGAATTCCCAAACATGACTGTTGAAGACTTTTGGTTGAGCTATTTGCCTGTGTNCGTGATTCTCAAGCAGAGGCTGAATTCCCAAACATGACTGTTGAAGACTTTTGGTTGAGCTATTTGCCTGTGTACCAACAAGTGTGTTTGGAAACTGCAAAGTTATTGGTGAAGTCTTCATCAACCTATCTGTGTGAGGCAGGATTTTCTACACTAGCTGTTATAAAATCTAAATATCGAGCATGATTAGACGTTCAAAATGATTTGAGATGTGCATTGTCACAATTGCAACCAAACATAAACAAACTTGTGAAAGACAAACAGTGCCAGCCGTCTCATTAAATTNGACGTTCAAAATGATTTGAGATGTGCATTGTCACAATTGCAACCAAACATAAACAAACTTGTGAAAGACAAACAGTGCCAGCCATCTCATTAAATTGTTCAGGTAACACATGATTAAAATGCCAAAGATATGTATAATTACAACTAATTAGTGAATACACTTTTTTAACATTACATATATGTATTTAAATACAAAATATTACTTTCAAACAGTTTCTTTTAAATGTATGTATAATAATAAAGCTAATGTTAAAATACTTGAATTTTAATGTAACCTATAACTGCACTATAGGGATAAGTTCCAATTTTAGTTTTAACTACTATAAAACAAAATAATTTCAATNATATATATATATATATATGTATTTAAATACAAAATATTACTTTCAAACAGTTTCTTTTAAATGTATGCATAATAATAAAGCTAATGTTAAAATACTTGAATTTTAATGTAACCTATAGCTGCACTATAGGGATAAGTTCCAATTTTAGTTTTAACTACTATAAAACAAAATAATTTCAATAAAAGGGGGGGGGGGGATGTGACTACATATATTAGTTAAAAGGGGGGCATGGACTTTAAAAGGTTGAGAACCCCTGGACTTCAGTATGCTCCAGCTTGCTTGAGAAAACACACTGTCCATGTGACAGCCAGCAACTTGAATGACAGCATCACCATATTCATACAAAACAAAGGTGAGCATTTTTGTTTGTGCAACCCGTAACGCTTACTCCAACGTTTTCAAATATGTCACTGTTACTGGTCACCATGTGTGGCCGGCCTCATCAAGAAAGTCTGCACTGCATTACCGTAAAATGGTTGTGGCGTCCTGGTTGCTGCAACCAGGTCGCAAGTACGGCATTGCCTAAAACTTTGGTAAGGTATGGGATATTAACTCAAACATCAACATTAATAAAATAAATACTGCACAAAACCGAGATACACAACGCTACCCCTCCAGCCAGCCAGCTGAGCTCAGAGGTCCCAGCCTTCATGCTGGGGGTTGTTGAGCCCCCCGCCCACTGACCCAGTGCCTCCCACACCAATTGAGATCGCTACGTTGCACTGCAACATAGAGTGCAGCCTTGGTGGGCCTGCCGCATCAACATCGAGGGAAGGCCCAGGCGTTACAAGGAGACGCCGTGCACCGACCCCCCACCTACAACTGGCCGGCTTCGCAGCAGAAAGACTCTGTGTGAGGGGACTACCTTTGCACCCCTCACCCGCTTGGAGCCAACAGACTCTGAGTGTGACGCAGTCCTTTGGCAGCGCCACACCTCCTGAGAGCCTCCGCCTCACAGTGTGATGTGCCCTAACCACGTGTGAGTGTGTGAGAATGGGATTAGTTAGCCCTAGATAAGTGTAAGTGTTAGCCAGTTAGCCTTGAGTAGGGGGTCTTTACAGAAGCAAAACTCATTTTTCATAATTGAAAGCCGAGAATCCCCTAGCCATGCGTGTGCTACGTAAGAAAACCTGCAAGCTAAGGAAACGTCTGGTCATGTATTGTGCTCAGCCAACCAGGAACGCACGACTTAGCTGTTTAGTCAATTTCTGTATCAATGCAGTAGACTGAGGTACTAGCTGTTTCCACAACGTGCACCGGCTCATGAAGGATGTAAGTACTATATTGTTTCTGTTTTCTTTTGTTCACTTGTTTCGCTTGAAGTTTTGTAATTTAATTGTTTGTTGTTGTTACACAGCTTAACTACAATGTGAGAATTGAGGTTATGAACCAGAAATAAACCAGTAAGTTTAAAGCACATGTAAATAAGAACAGCCTAAGTAATAAACCTTAGATGAAAGCATGTCTGGAAGCCAAGTTATGCCTAGTGCAAACCATTTTGTATACCTCACTATCGTACTATTTGTACACCCACTAGTGTACTAATACTGTACCACTCATCGTACTTTGCTATTGCATAGTAAAGGCGTCATGCTAAGATGACTTAACTCACTCTTAATTATTTCCCATTACTAATGTTTAGTAATGCACCTAACACTTGAAAGGCTAGTTCATTCCAAACCACATTTTTGCTCACGCATTGTTTTGTACAACCACTCTTTTAAGATATTTGCTTGTCTTAAACTGCAATTCTCACTAGCATTTTGCTACTAGAATTAATTCTTGCTCTTATTATTGTGTACCATTTCTTGCCTAAATCTCTTGTGTAAAATCTTTGTTTAACATTGTTAGATTGCCTCAGGTGCACAATGCTACTGTTTACCTATGTTCACGTAGCTCCTAATGTTCTTATTCATTGCTTACCTTTGTGTAACTTATCTTTATTCACATTGTGAATTTGCTAATTGTCAACCCAATGCAATTCAACGTAAACTTTGTACAACCAGTTACAAGAATCTTGAAGCCCTGTGTAACTTTTTACACTAATAATTTTTCTCTTTCAATCCAAGCCAATATTGTAAAGGAAGACAAATTTTACATGGACACTTACCTCAAGAAAAACAATTGAATGGCTCCATCCTAACTGTTCTTTTTTTGTGTTTTCGAAGTGTATCAGCAGCCGAATTTTGTACCCTGTAGCAGTTTCTATTTTTTTCTATGTAAGTAGGGGTTGACAACCAAATAAGAATTTTCCCACTGATTTGTGATTTGCACCAGTTAACTTCTTTTACCTACGCGCACCACGAGAGAACTTACTAAGTTTCCGCAGTGAACTTAGCTACTCCCTGAAGGCTAGGATTCAATGTAATTCTAATCATATTCTTACGGTAATTATTCAGAATAGGGGCTTTTCTGAAAATAAAAGAAAAAATGGGTGCGTGTACTTATGTACGCGCATTAGAAATTATACTTCTTTGGCGTGACTAAAATAAAATTTTATTACGTATGTTACCATTTCATGCTTATATTGATTCAGATCTTGTTCCATATCATAATTTAATTCAAACTATATAAATAAAAATATTATTCAATTTGCTTATTACATGAACTGATTTTCTGTCGGTTTTAAATATAACCACGTGCTATGTTGTGTACCTTGTGTTTGTATATAGCTAGACGATATGCGCATGCGCATTGGGTCATACCCCTACCATGTTCACTGTCGAATTTCGTTACACTGTGCGCGCGCAACTTCTGTTGCACACTAAACTTTTACCCTAAACGCGCCAAAATAAGTATAACTTCAAAATCACGAAAAGTGGTATAATTTTCACTATAATTTCATCACAGCTGCGACCCCCTGTCTAATAAGAGCTGCTATGTCGCACCCGCCACAGCAAGCCTTCAAGCCCAGCTGTTGCCGCCTGCTGCGCCGTAATTAGCTTCGCACCACGTAGCTGCTCTCTACCCCTCCAGCCTTCTGCCGGCTCACCACTACCATTCTCTCTCACCACACACTGCACTGGCATTGTGCGCCACGTATAAATAGGACTAGCAGTCCTCCGTTCGAGGCTCTATCGCATCAGTCATTCGCAGAACGTCACTCTGCCCGAGCACGCACCGAGAGGTTGCCTAGCGCCAGTTCAGTATAGCACACTGTTACTCTGCCAGAGCATCCACAGACATCACGTCTACCTTCGCAGAACGTCACTCTGCCCGAGAGTCAACCGACTTCAAGTCATCACTGCCATTCGCAGTACTGTCAAGAGTACTACTCTGCACAAAACCACCTTGCTGCCCGCCAGCACACCGAAGCCTGCCGCGCTTCCAGCTACCTCGTGGCTTACCCGCAGTTGACTTGAGTTCGAGTGCCGCTGACTTGGGGTCGCCCTCACCCCGCATCTTCTGAGATTAGGTCCATTACCGGTTGGCAACCTAGGATCGGCCCTTCAGGCCCTAGTCAGGGTAAAGGCTGGTTTATGCGTGTTTAATAGAAGTTACGGTAGGCCTATTTGTGTACATGTTAACCACTATCTTTTAAGTTTACTGCTGCTACGTACAAAAAATAAGCAACATGAGTTGCGTGTTTGAATTTACTGTCTTTTTTGTTGACCTGGTTGTTCCTTTGTTTTAATATTTAATCCAACTAAGGCTGTCCTTTTAATGAAATAAAACAACACGCATCAATAAAAAGAAGTTAAATACAATCGCAGCAAAATATCAATATTTATTATGTGCAATGTGCTATATCATGAATAACCAATATGTCAACACTGCAAAATAATAATCGTAAGAATAACTATCGTCAATACAGGCATTGTTAAGAAGTCTTAATGCTGACCTAAATATGGTTATAGACCTAATGTTTCTGAAATATGACAGAATTCTTTGAACAGCTGTAAACAGTAAACAAAGCATTTGAAAGTCAAAACGCAGACATCACATGGCAGTGTTTGTGTTTACGTGTAGCAGAAGGATACGTAATCGGTAACCAAAAGTAGGAATTCAGCACGGCTTCAGAAAAGTGTGAAGTAACTGTGAATGGACTATACATATAATTACTTACGAGATATAAAATGCATCATCACTTGTGTAGCTTGTAATAATGCAGTTAATAATTATTTAATCAGGACATTTGGTTAGCTTCCATTTGTTTTACAAGGAATTGTAATTGCACGTCAGTATTTGATGTTTTGGCCATGTTAGGATGTTTATTTGTCATGCGTTTGCTTTTTCTGAAATTGTAGTCGAGGTTTATTTTAGTTTCATGTCTCTACCGAGTGAGTAATATCGAGCTGTGATTCCAGTAGCCAAATCCAACGTCTGCGAAATTCCAAGCTATTATGAAGTAGAAATACTGTAATAAAGGTGTTCTTTTTTTCCAGGTAAAAGCAAGTTTAACATTACCCTTGCTTTAATTATAAATTAAATTAATTTAAATACGTTACTGACGGCAAAATTCACAGAAATTAAGGCCTGCATTGCTTATAAAAGTTAAACATTACGTATTTTGAGTTGATACACACCAGTTCAGTTATAATCAGTGTGTACCAAGATTAAAAACTTAAAAAGAGGTACACTTTAAAAAAAACGTACGGCACAGCTATTTTTGTGATTGATCACAAACACTTAAGGGTTGAATATTGCACTGTGATAGTGTGTAGAAAGTTATGACATTTTGGATAGCAGGATACAGTGGCAGAACACTTGAATGGCAGTTTTAAAAACGTCCAGTGTAGACGAGAAATGCCTGCTACCTGTCGAACTGATGTAGCACTGACAAATGTGTGGGTGCAGGCAGCATGTGCCCCTATACAGTTGGACTTTGACTACCTCGTTTGTGTCTGGCGAGATAAAAACATGCACCCTTGTGGACACAAGACTATTTATGCCACAGAGCTGATAGAAAGCACTATGCTACCTAACACGAACCAACATAATTTTCAATGTGATACAGTATTTAAGAAGAAGTTATCAATATAACTAATGAGCCTAATTTCCTCTACGTGGATGCAAACATTTTTAATGAAGTTTTTAAAAATAAAATGATTAGTGTATATATTGGAATAAAAATACAGACATGGGTTGTTGTTAATTTAACTGCACTGGCTAGGTGTATAGGGCGTACGGTATGGGTGTGAGAGTATCCATAGCATTAACAATATGAATACATTGACAGCGAATAAAATAGCGTCGGTGTAGAACAAACATAACAATTATCAGCATTAGCTCAGTACACTCTGCAAGACATTTTCTACTCACAATAGAACACAGGAAAAAATCATTTCGAGGACGACTGGAAAGAAATCTGCTGGTCCGAAATCACCAAACCCAAAATACACACACTTGTGGAGAAACATTTAATTATTACTAATAAAAATTGTAGTGCAAAAACCAAATGACTGAGTTAGGTAATGAGAAAATATGCAGCATAATGTTGCTAAATTGCTCTAAACAGAAAGTTAATGATTTAGTTGACATTTGGCAGCATAGTGAAGTGCTTTAAAAGCAATCCAGGAATAATTTGAAGTCTGTGTTTATTAAAAAAAATATCTCTCACACTTTAGTTTAGTTCACATAATAAGTAAAATTTTAGATAATGCCTCGGCTTTAGCTCAGTTCGTAATTGCATTTTGGTATGTTCATTAGACATCCTCTTCTGAACGAAGCGTGGGCATAAATTCAGGAAAGTTCAGTAAAACACCAGTTAATATGAGTCTTGAAAACAAACTTAGCAGGAATTAAATAAAACTGCTGCCATCTGCAACTTAAAATAAGGTGTTACTTAGCTGTGAGAGCTGCCTCGCAGCTATTCTGGAACAGGAAGATCTTACACCATGATAGAAAACCCATTGCTATATACCAGCATACAGGTCGTTCTGAAAATCTATATCTCAGCGAATATTTCTTAAAGGCCTCTTCAATTGCGCTGAGCGCACTCCGCCAGCCCTAAATATCAGATAAACTAATATGTTGAAGCTCTGACCCACTTACACTCCACTTTTAAATTTTTTTAAATAAGCTGGATCAGCAGTCCTGGCTGATCAGCAAAATCTTCAGGATCCAATATGTCCCATCAATGTTCCAAAACTATTAAATTTTTCAACAAAGTCCAATTTGAAATTTACACAGGTAAACCGGACTTAAACCTGGAGCACTTTCAAAATTCCCTTTTAACATTACGTTTTGCACAATGCTGCCAACTATTAAAACTGTCTACATTTATATATATATAACATTAAAATTTGTTAAATTAAACCTTTAAAGATACTGCATTAAAATATTATGTTAAAATTGATTAATATTCTGAAAATATTTAAACTTAAGACATATGAAAAATTAACAGTGTCAAGAAAATAAATAAGCACGACAATAAACAAAATATTTACCTCATGTTACACACATGTAGCGTAACTAGTTAACTTTTTCTGCAAGCATACCTATCATTACATTAAGAAAACAACATATACATGTTTAAGCATAACATTACAGATATCATGCAATGTAAATAACAAATAATAAGTGTGCAAAGAAAAAAAAAAGAACAAAATTATCATACATCACAAAAAGTTAAATTAGAAGGTAGATGGGTTTTGACATCTTGTTGATTGCGATATCACTAGAGATGGAACCAGAAACAAATGCAATACTAGTGAACCAATAATACACATGTGCCTTACCTGGGACTCGAACACAGAATGCCTTGAACCGTAAGCTGACGTGCAGTAGGATTCAGAGAATCAATGTCGGTAGTAATCAATTTAAAGTTGTAGTAGACTGGGTTTAGCAACTTCAAATACCTACAGGGACACCATTTTGAAAACAAGTGTGTGACTCGCTAATTCATATGAGTGTACATGGCCTGCAGTAGCACTACTTGTGTGCAGAGCCAGGTGGAAGTGAGTTGACTGGTTGAATTATGGCATAAAAACTTTAGTTTATGATTTGGCGCTATTCTACAAAAAGGCCTAAAAACAGGCCTTGTATAGGCACATCTTGATGCGTCTAATAGTAGATAATGTCAATATAAAAAGTTTGGTTGATATTTGTCANAGGCCTTGTATAGGCACATCTTGATGCGTCTAATAGTAGATAATGTCAATATAAAAAGTTTGGTTGATATTTGTCAAATTATTTAATAGGGTATTATTACATAATCTAAATAACTTGTATCGGACCATTTTGAAAACAATATGTTTGACACCACTTAAATTATGTAAGTTTACATGGTCCACTGTAGTATTACTTGAGTGCAAAATTTAGTAAAAATCATTTGATGGTTTCCCGAGGTATGACATTAAAACTTTATTTTTCAGGTCGGGCTATCTTACAAAAATGGCAGGAAAAGAGGCTATGTTTTGAAACATTTGATTCTTGTAAAAGATACTTTCGGCATAACAATTTTGGTCAAATGCCATTGTAGATATTGCAAATGAACCTAAAATATCTATATAGCTGCCATTTTGAATATAAGTGTCTTATCCATTTAAATTGCATGTATTAACATAGCCTACAATAATTACTTATATGCCGAATATGGCAGGAATCTGATGTTTAGTTCACAAGATATTACGAAAAAGCTATATTTTTCATGTTGCACTATCTTTCAAAATGGCCAATTAATAGCATTAACTGTTTCTAAATTCAATGCTTACATATTGCACTGTAAAAGAACCGGTAGGTAGCATCGGAAACAGCGATGCGCAGCCATTGAACATGGCGACCTAAGTAAACATAGCGGCCGAAGTGCTCGNGTAGGTAGCATCGGAAACAGCGATGCGCAGCCATTGAACATGGCGACCTAAGTAAACATAGCGGCCGAAGTGCTCGTACTTTTAACGAATTTTTAAAATATGTTCTACGTATTTTAACATTAAGCCATCTTCAATATTAAAAAAGTAAGGTGTGCAGAACCCATTAATGCTACTTTTGTTGGTCTAGGACGTTTCCTTCAGAAAAGCAGTGACGCTAGATAATTACCGCAATGGAAAATAACACAGACACGCCAAGAAATAATGTGTAAATATGATTAAGTTAGGTGGGCCAGTAGCATGGGGCAGTGGACCTGTACTCACAGCAACACACACCGTGACTCATCCTGGCGGGACTGCTTCCTAATAACAGCGCAGCACCAGTCCCCGTAATATGTTATGGTAAGTGGTATTGCAGTGCATGGTGGCTGTACATACGCAATGAAGTTCACGAATGAGGAAAAACAGGACACTCTACTTATTTACAGTGAGAGTGGCACAAATGTCAAGCACGCCATCCAAATGTATGGTGATACCTAATCGGACGCCCATCTCACAGCAAACGATACAAAGAATTTTCACACATCTCTTGTNTCCAAATGTATGGTGATACCTAATCGGACGCCCATCTCACAGCAAACGATACAAAGAATTTTCACACATCTCTTGTCACGAGGTGATTGGAATTCCACAACACGAGTGCGACGAAAGACTGCTATGGGCGAGACGCATCAACACGATGTGTTGGCACGTGTCGATGCAAACCCCCACATGGGTACGCGAGAACTTTCCAGGTTCGTAGGAATAAGTAAACCGAGTGTGTTAAGGATTCTGCGTCAACGGAAATTCCATCCATACCACGTGGTTCTTCATCAGGCATTACATGAAGGTGATCTCCAGCAGTGTGTTCAGTTTTGTAGGTTTGTTCTGATGTCTGCAAGNTTCTTCATCAGGCATTACATGAAGGTGATCTCCAGCAGTGTGTTCAGTTTTGTAGGTTTGTTCTGATGTCTGCAAGGGATGAGAGCAATTTTCTGAAGAACATACTTTTTACTGACAAAGCAACCTTCACAAACCATGGGCACGTAAATTTACGAAATATGCACTACTGGGCGATGGAGAATTCGCGTTGGGTACTCCNCCCTTCATCAGGCATTACATGGAGGTGATCTCCAGCAGTGTGTTCAGTTTTGTAGGTTTGTTCTGATGTCTGCAAAGGATGAGAGCAATTTTCTGAAGAATATACTTTTTACTGACAAAGCGACCTTCACAAACCATGGGCACGTAAATTTACGAAATATGCACTACTGGGCGATGGAGAATTCGCGTTGGGTACTCCACGTGGAACACCAGCGACAGCCTGCTTTTGATTGCATTTGTTTCCTTCACTACAGCATTGTAGTATGAATACATCATAGTGATACGTGTAAACAAACCTTAAGAACACCACAAATCATATTTTTTAATACTATTTCCATGGGATCTAGTACAGCATGGAAAGAATATTGTGAATGTAAGTTCTCTGCTGTGAATATTACTGTACCCATATAACGATCAGTTGACGGTATTTCGGTGTGTGCGCTTTGTGGCTAGTGCAATATTCTATTTGGTTTTCCTTCTGAATTTGACAGTGTAAAGGCTAGTGATTTAAGAATGATGAGTTCTAGTATGAGTGTTTTTTTTTTTTTGTAATCTTTCCCCGTGGTGTTAAAACTAATTATTGTGCAGAAATACGAGTGTTTGTGAAGTATAGGCTCATTAGAATAGAAGGTAAACGTCACCTATACATGAGAAATCAACAATACCTCACCAAGGAGATATATGCACAGTTTACATGGGAGAGTAACATTATTTATATTAAGTAATGGGCTCTACATAGTCTAGTTTCAGCACAGAGTTATAGTTTTAAGTGTAGTGAATTTAACTGTGTAATACTGACAGTTAGCGTAAACTGAAGGGTTTATGTACTGCCAGAGCCAGAGTCCCAGTGCCAGCGGGGGAGTTAATCCCCAAAACAGTGAATCAAGGAATGCCAGTAGTTTTTTTGTAGGTAACGAGATCAAAGCGCTTGAAAATGTGCAAAGCTGGGAATTTAATGTAAAAATAAAAATGGCTGCGTTTGGCATCGCACGTAGGCGTACACATCCTTAGCGATTAACATTCGTCAAGTTCCGTGAAATTAGGTTAGGTCTTCCTGCGTGTAACACGGTAAAGCCAACCGACATAAATTGTAGATAATTTTGATGCNCCGTGAAATTAGGTTAGGTCTTCCTGCGTGTAACACGGTAAAGCCAACCGACATAAATTGTAGATAATTTTGATGCGTTTTACACCACAATTTCCTTTACCTTCATAGTCCTCCCCACTATCACATTTGGTAGTCTGTATTGCGAATATTGTGATGCATCCATTAAATGCGTGTTCAGTATTAGAAATAAAAATTATTACAATTTTCAGAATTTTTTTTTTGAAAAGCAGCGATTCTTAACAATTACNCCGTGAAATTAGGTTAGGTCTTCCTGCGTGTAACACGGTAAAGCCAACCGACATAAATTGTAGATAATTTTGATGTGTTTTACACCACAATTTCCTTTACCTTCATAGTCCTCCCCACTATCACATTTGGTAGTCTGTATTGCGAATATTGTGATGCATCCATTAAATGCATGTTCAGTATTAGAAATAAAAATTATTACAATTTTCAGAATTTTTTTTTTGAAAAGCAGCGATTCTTAACAATTACTAAAATAATATATTTCTAGAAGTAGACGCCTATTGTTTCTACACTTATGAAGTCAATGAAATACTAGCATTACAGTTTTCAAATGATAATTGCCGAAATTGTAAATACAGTAAAAGACATTAACTCACTGCTTTAAAAAATCAAAACGTCCTCATTTTTATTTTGTAAATTTGAAAAATTTTATGTTTTTCCCAATTTGAATATTTAAGTCAGCTCAATTTCATGTTCCCCAGTAAAATTGTNAAGCATTACAGTTTTCAAATGATAATTGCCGAAATTGTAAATACAGTAACTCACTGCTTTAAAAAATCAAAACGTCCTCATTTTTATTTTGTAAATTTGAAAAATTTTATGTTTTTCCCAATTTGAATATTTAAGTCAGCTCAATTTCATGTTCCCCAGTAAAATTGTTTAAACATTATACGGTGGTAATTTTAAAAGAAGCGGTGTAAATTACCTTATATTTAATCATTCTTTTAACTACAGAAATTAAATGAAATTATTCGAAAATCACTTACAGATCACCATTTTATGACATCTCTAAATTTGTAAACAAAAACCACGTGTATTTGGATGTTGTGTTTATCACGAACTAAGAAGTTTTCTTTTTGCTTTTTTTTTTTCGTTGTAATGTGGCCAACAAGAAAGACCACGGCCAGAAACAAAAACAGGAGAAAGGCAAATAGAGGATAATGATGGAAAAATACAATATGGGATTAAAAGGTCTCCGATTAAGCGGTTTTCGCAATTTAGAGAAGAGACTCTACGTGGCGCGACGAGATTAAGCCAATCAGAGATTTGACGCTTGCGACGGACGTCGAGAGCCTTTCACAAGCGACGAACATTGATTTTGACGCTTGTCGCCAGCGACGAGAAATAACATAAAAATTTTCTTGTACTTCGTAAAAATAAACTGGCGAGAAGCTGACGTAAAAAAAAAAAAAAATNAGTTTTCATTTTGCTTTTTTTTTTTCGTTGTAATGTGGCCAACAAGAAAGACCACGGCCAAAAACAAAAACAGGAGAAAGGCAAATAGAGGATAATGATGGAAAAATACAATATGGGATTAAAAGGTCTCCGATTAAGCGGTTTTCGCAATTTAGAGAAGAGACTCTACGTGGCGCGACGAGATTAAGCCAATCAGAGATTTGACGCTTGCGACGGACGTCGAGAGCCTTTCACAAGCGACGAACATTGATTTTGACGCTTGTCGCCAGCGACGAGAAATAACATAAAAATTTTCTTGTACTTCGTAAAAATAAACTGGCGAGAAGCTGACGTAAAAAAAAAAAAACATCATAAACGGTTTGCAGAGATACTCGTTGGAGCCCAAATTTATATAGATTTTCCTACCTTTAGAAAAACAAAAGTATATTTTTTTATCGGTGCCTGAAGAGTCGTTCATTTTCTAAAACATCATTTAGAATTTTAATATAATATTTTTATTAAATAAAAGTGTATATCATTAAAAATAATTATTTAATAATTAGATGGCAAAAAATTCACTGCTTTTCGTTAGATTTTAGCATTTAATTGAGAGCTTCCTTGCTGTTTAAGAGATGGCAACACATTATGTATCGCAGGCGGCCGGTGACAGAACATCACTATATTGTGAAGAGACAGACAACGCTCGTCGCTGACTGCGAGCGTAGGTCGCAACGCTCCACATTGTGCTGCTCTAATGTGAAAACCGATTTAAGGTGAGTTTACGAATAAATACTGAGGAATTAAAACCTTGTACTTATGACTAGTTACGTACACAGAAAATAAGTTTTGCTGCTTGTGATTGATCTAGCAACTATTTAGTCTACCCAATCAGAATCGCAGGATACCAAAGCAGTCGACGCAACCTGGAAAAAATGGAAACAGATGAAGATTATTTACAGATATTTAATTAATTGTGGTTACTGAATGTGTATTCGTTTTGAGAAACTCAAATCTTTTAGAAGAGGATCCCGATGCCAACATTTAGCATTTACGTCAAATGTGTAGAAGGTTAAAAAAAAAAAGTGAATACAATAACCTATTGCAAAAAATAAAACTCGACCTTGAACAATGCTTTAAATGAAGAGTTATTCTCTCGATTAATATAATTCACGGCATACAATTTCACGGTACGACATAACCTAAATCCAAGATATAAATACAGTTTCCCGCCAACAAATGTCGCTATTTCGTCGTTACTTTTACTTAAGATGTAAAATATAACTATATTTTCACTCAAGTCAAGAATGCACACAGCAGTAATAAACCAATACCCTTGACGTGTACCACTACTGCGTGGTCTGGCACTGCCACTGTCATCACGTCTTCGGCCCACAGTCGCTACACCAGTGCGGCCTGTGTAACACGCATGTCGTGCATCCCCATGTGTGTCTGCAACGTTCACTTCGGAATGGGTCATGACCCGATACCGAGTGATCCAACTGAGTGCCTGTGGGGTCCCTAGAGAGATATGTGTAATTAGGATAGGAATCAAGTGTTGGAATGTGTATTAAATAGCATTAGAATTTATTGCCCATGGGCAAATTTTCGTGAAATTCGACGCTAGTGGGTTGCAAACTAATCGCAGAATAAAGGCACACCACATGCATATTTAGTAAAGCGTAGAGTAGCAAGGCTAGGGTTTTTTACGTGTTCTATATCATTTTCCGAGTGCAATTGTGTATCTAATCAAGCCAATTAGTGATGTTGGAAATAATTAGTCTTTCTTTCAACCTAACCATTCTGGTCATAGAGTGCCCCAAAACTTCGCAGACCTAAATTTCCCACGTGCTCTGCAAGGTACCACATAATCATGTTTTGTATTTAAATTAGTGCTTAAGAAATAACTCTGAACTCTCATCAAGCTAATGGATGTCCATCCCATACGTTGAAGGGCCCTATTGTTTGTATGTTTTACGTGTTTATGCAATGAGGTCAATAAACTAAGATACCTCATGGGATCGCACGAGCTCTCGGCGAGGACGCGGTTCGCCCGCGCTCCCCCCAGCAGTCTGATTCCACGGGTCTTAGGTGCTGCATGCCCATCGCATCGCAGGGGACTTTCATACTTTGTTCTTAATACTTATTTGCAACAGGTTAATATAATTAACTGGAACTTTTATTTAGTTTATCAACAGTCTTCCCCGCGTTCGCAGCACCCATCCGTCTGCTCAATTTACCGACCCTGGAGGTTTAATTACTATTATAAGTTTTTGTGCCATTCTTGGCCCTTTTGTACAATAAAGGCTGCTGGTAGGGCTTGTGAGCCATGTCTGCTTTAATTTGCATTGCATACATGTATTCGGCAATAAAATTTACTTCAGTTAACCAAAATGGGTGAGTTTACATTTAGTGTTGTATTTCACACCCTGGCCCTATCCAGGAAGTCATCGACGCCCCAAGGAAGCATCCTTAATTAAATGTAAAAGGTAATACTAAGGCGTGCTGGGGAGCTTGAATACCCTGGCTATATATTAGGTTTTCCTGTAAATTTGTACAGTGTGTGTCAGGGGACACAGCCACATAGTCGTTCAGCCCACGATCCTGAGAACTGTGACTTCGTGCTCACCCAGTGAGCTGGCGGCCATTCTATAAAAAATAGGAATATTGTGAAATTTCCTGACTTTTCTTAACATAGTCGCAGGACGACATATACATTACTACCTCCGACCGCTTAGGAAACATTACCCTTAAGCACATTGGTTCATATTCTAAGCACACAGTACACTGTTTCTGTTGAGTCAATCAAACATCAACATTTATTCTACTCACGTTGAGAACAAAATGGGATATCTTTGGGAGAGTTTGGCATGGAGAACATTTTCGCCGCAAGGTGTGTTGGTGTTCCCAAAAGGTCACCTTTCTGCTGGCAGTAAACAGGGGAATTATAAATTTCTTAGTAATAGCTTCTTATTGACTCGAATTGTAATATATATCTGCTCCAGCTAAAATATTGAGAATTAACTTTATTTCATGGCTTTCATTCATATGCCCACCAATGATGTTTGCAAGAGCAAACAGCAAAAATACAATTGTGTTTGCTGTCATCAAAAGAAACATTGTACTTGTCTCAGGTTTGTTCCAGTTGGCCGCTCTTTTGACCTTCTGCCTCTTTCGCATTCCATTCACCGGAAGCAGTACAGTGGCGGGCGTTCAATCCGTCATGTCAATATGCTCTCGGGTCACTTAGGTCATGTCCTTTTTGCTCCTTCTTTCAAGCAGGTGTTGCAAGGGCAAATAGTGTGCTGGGTAGATTTTGGCAGTCTTCACTGGTTCGCCATGTGTCTTGTTTACAAAAACGAGAGCATCTTAACTTTTAACATGTTTTCGAAGGGATTATGTATGATGAAATGTATTTTAAAATATCTTTTTGGGGAAAATTAATTTATGAGCAATAACTACAACAGAAAAATGTATGCTACTAGAGGCTACTATATTTGACATTCTGCTCTTTATATACGAATGTACCCAAAGGCGTTCCATTCCTTTCGAAGGGGTTAGCAGCTTTTTTTTTTTAACGAGGTCAATTTGACTTCAACTCACATTAAGCTGGTTTTAGAAAATAAAAATTAAGCATTAAATTTTGCATTGAGACGTGTGCAGAAGAAAAAAAAGTGTGTATGTATGGGTTTGCAATGGAACTTAGCAAGTTGTGTGCGCTGAAGGGATTTCCTTAAGTGTTAAAATAAAAAGTTATATTTTATATCTTAAATTAAACTTAAGGGGTGGCGACCAATTGGAACAGAATAGTCGGTGTTGTTGGAGAGAAACTGTTATTTACATAAATGTAGGTATAAAAAATATTTAAAAGGGCACTTGTGCACATATTTATGATTATATTTGTTCGCAAAAGTAAGCTTTTCTGACAGAAAATGACTGCTTTCAAGTATGATGTACTTAAATATGATTGGGATTTACAAGGTTAGGTTAGGAACAAAAGTAACAATGAAGTGCTTGTCGTGTGTTTCCATTAGCTGAAATTAAGAATTAAAACATTAATTGGAAACTGCAAATACATAAGACATGTTCTGTATGCCAGATTAGCACTTACTGTATAATTCTTAACAAATAATTTTTTATTATAAACCCAGCTTTACTCCTGGAGAAAAAAGAGAGGCTGAATGGAACAAACCTAGGAGGTTTCGCTTAAGAAAACTACCCAAGAAAGCCTTAAAAATGACATTTGAACCATTTTACTTTTATATTTACCGATGAAGTTATAATATTAAATAAAGTAATATTGTCAGCCTATGTTTTGTTAAATCCAATATACGACAGAATATATAGCAATATATGGATGTATTATGTTATATTTGCAGTCTTGGTCCGAAGAGCAGAATTTTCTTTTCTAAAACATACTAGGTATAAGTCAGTGTTGGAGATTAGCAGTGTAATCATATAAAAAAATATGAGCTCTATGCAAAATATCTGTTAATCATGTACATTTTGTTTTTTGCCCCTGTAACATCTTCTATAGATTTACGAAAAATAAAAATTAAAGGATTTTTGGAACTTGATGGTAGAAGTGTTGAGTGTACTGTAAAAAATGTAATTTTGTCCCAAGCCTGAGGAGGAATTGGCTATCAGTAAAATGTTTAGAAAAGGCTTACATTACGGGCCGAAATTATAAACGACTTTCGAATGACAACCAACATCTATCCACCGAATTTGACATTTTTACTGATTATAGACCTCTTCCAGAGAGCTGTTGACTGCTGGCAGACATACATCCACCCTCCTCTTGGTGAATGATGTCTATCAGTCATTCAGCAGTAAACCATCAACCTTGTAGTGAAACTGTCACGTGATTTGAATGAGCATAGTGTAACTAATTCAATCCTTTATTCAGGGCAGATATTTTATTGGACACAATGAAAATGTACTTACTGAAATAGTACGCGTGTATGAACAGAACATTTACACAAAATAAATAGGATTGGAGACATTTATTAATTCACTACTCCACAATGTAGGAAATATACACAAATTAGCTGTCCCCATTTGGCTTGTTATGTATCCTCGAGCTGTTAGCAGCTCACTTGGTATCAATGAAATGCAATAATAATCACTACCTCTTTAACTGTAGTTACTTTTGGTGGGAAACATCACAGTACATGAATTTCAAAACAATTTTTCCCAGCATTCCTTTTTACTAAAATAGGAAACAGCTTCGGTTTTTTATTTTCGAAAATATCCCTATAACACAAGAGGTAAAATTAATTTGCATATATCTACCACATTACTTACTACTATTCAAGAGGGAATCTTCTCATCAACCATAAAAATATTTAATAATTTATCATCAGATTGTAATAACCTATGTTTGAATAATAAAAAATTATTTAAACAAAGATTGATGGATTTTTTTACATAAACATAACTTGGTATTTTCAACACATTGATCTACCTTAGAGATTTATATACTTTATGCTTGACTTTTTGTATAGTCATTGAATTACGATTTTAGTTAAACTCTATGATAATACATTAATATTTTACATGAAACATTTTGTGATTCATAGTTGTTATACAAAAATTAGGAAACTACTATGATTGTAATTATGTATATA
>NQII01005404.1:133804-165120 GCA_002778355.1 Clitarchus hookeri
TGTTTAAATTGTTAAATAGGATGATCATATTTAATGTATGTTTGTGTGTGTTATGTGTGTATATTGTGTCTTATTTATTATATATGTATATATATATATATAGTGTATTTTTTGTCATATGTTTCGTTTTACTCTTTCCATATACCCGAGCTTATTTGGCACTCATGAGGTTTAAATGGAATATGAGCGATAAATGAATATATTTCTTAACCTATTCTTCTGAGATTGTGCACTAGGCCCTATCACTAAGTTTGAAAAATGCAACAATATATGAACGATTTTCATGGGCATTTTCGTAAGAATGCATTGAGAGCATTTTGTGTTATGGTTTGGCAACAGTTGTTTTGTGTTGAAATTTTGTTGTCTATGTTTGTGGGTTGGCACCATGTTTCATCTTGTATCTTGTTATAAAAAAATGGCTGTGTGTCGTAATAGCGAATGGTGCTGTGTCTTGTGTCAATCAAATAGACGATGAAAGTAATCTTTGGTATTATAATTACTTCACTCATAACTGCACTAAATGACCCAGGTTGCCAAATTCACGTAGTGACACCTTTAGGGTGAATAACATCGGTGTGCACGTGTTCGCAGTGTGGCTGAATTTCCTGGCGAAGGAATAAAGGGTGCGCTTGGAAGATGGCGGCTAGAAGAGATCGCCACATTGTGCTGCTCCTTACAGAGTTAAATTACACACATTGGAGTGAACGAGTGAAAGCTGGTTTGGTGCAAAGAAGGTTATTGGAGGCTATTACTGAAGATTCCAGATAATGAAGCTTATTGGACTCCTAAGCAACCAAATAAGAATCATGATGCTCTGTACTTCACTAAAACTGTGGTGGACGATGTGTCTCTTAATGACATCAGATTTAGTAAGATGTTGAGAGAAGCATGGGAACTGATAAAGGAGATACACTGCAATGTGGGTATGATGCACTTAGTTACCACCTGAAAGAACTTTGTGTGTATAAGAAGAAAG
Organism: Clitarchus hookeri; assembly: GCA_002778355.1. Lineage (NCBI taxonomy): Eukaryota > Metazoa > Arthropoda > Insecta > Phasmatodea > Phasmatidae > Clitarchus > Clitarchus hookeri. The sequence goes on from NQII01005404.1 coordinate 134,781, forward strand.
AAGATGTACCAATGAGAGAATACATGGATAAAATTGAAAATTGGTGTCATCAGTTGGCTGAAGGAGGCATGCCTTTTACAGACAAAGCCATTGCTGCTTTTATGTTGCGGAGTTTGCCCAAGGAAAAGTATGTGATTATGGTAAGAAGTTTGGAACAAAATGAAGAAGCAACTAACATACGAAACGTCACGAGCAAGTTACTACTTGAAGAGAAAAGGTTGAAAATGGAAAAAGAAAAAACACAGAAAGTGAGGTTAAGGCATTGGGTGCTAGAAAACAACATGCAACACACAGGTGACCGGGAGGTATAAACACTACAGAAGAACATAGTTCAACTCTAAGAGGTGCGTACCAGCGTATCAGAATTGGAGTGATGGATTGACTTGACTTGAAATGTTATAACTGTGGTGTGTGAGGTCATGTTTCTAAACTTTACAATAATAACTGGGTGGACAGTCCAGTAAAGTATTTTTCATGTGGCAAGCTTGGACATATTACTGCAAACTGTGAAGAACAAAGTCCTATGAAGCATAAAGTAAGAGAGGCGATAATAATGAGTAATGCAATGATAATGGTAAAGGTTGGTAAACAAATTTAGGGGATGCATTGCAGGTAGAGCATTATTTTGCTGATTTTAACCGATGATGTGAGTGCTAGATTCTGGCTCATCAGACCACATGACTCCTTTGTGCTCTGTGTTTGTAACATTTAAGGAACTAAGTGGAAGTGCTAGATTTGGGAAATGAGAAGTGGCTGTAAAGGGTTTTGGTTCTGTACACATCATAATGACAGAGAATGTAGTGGATGGAGTCTAGGGTCGAGTGATGTTCTATATGCACCTGACTTGTAATATAATATATTATCCATGAGATGCCTTGCCAACAAGAGTATCAATACTGAATTTAATAGAAATTGTGCTACAGGTGTAGACACTGACACGGAAGAAAGAGCAAGTGTCTTTTCTGCAAAGGAAAATTGTGAAATTTTCTTACTTGAGACTGTTAACAAGCTCGAATCAAGAAGTGTGGTGGCAGCAAAGGAGCAGCAGTGGAAGCAAGAAGTAACCGACGCAGTTGCACTATGAGCAATGGCATGAGAGGCTTGGTCATCTGCATAAGGCAGCACTTGAAAAAATTCCAGGATTAACTGATCTTAGTTCAACTAGGACAGGTGAAGGTATTAAGTTTGAGGTTCGAATCAAGGGTAAGATGACGAAGGTTCTTTTCCCGAGGAAAGGCAGCAGGTGCATGGGAAACCCGCTAGAATTGGTACACAGTGATTTAATGGGTGAGTTTCGCCCATGTTTGGTTGGAGGTACAATGTATGTTTTAAACATCATAGATGATTTTTCCAGGTTTGTTATATTTAAATTTTTGCATAGAATGAGTGATACTATGAATGATTTGGTTTTTGTTCAAGGCTGAGGTGGATAATATACAGGGTGTATATATAAAGCCTTGCTATCTAATGGAGGGGGGAGTAATGTAGTAGTGATTATCGGAGGTTTTTGCGAGAGAATGGAATTGTGCACAGGATAATTGTGCCTTAGGTGCCCTAAAAAAAATGGCGTTACAGAAAAACAGAATAGGACACTAATGAAAATGGCGAGGTGCATGTTTATACAACCTGGAGTTCCCACATACTTGTAGGTAGATGCTGTAAACACTGCATGTTTTCATATGTGTCCCAGTAAGGCTATTGCAGATAAGATCCCGTATGAATTGTGGTCAGGTAAAAGGTTCACCGAGGAGGTGCTGCAAAGACTGAAGGTATTTGGGTGTAAGGCTTGGGTTAGAGTCAAGTCGTCTAGCAAGTTTGACCCAAGGGTAGTTGAATGCGTGTTTGTAAGATATGCAGATCACAGAAAGGGTTTAGTGTCTAGCATTCAAGTGGGATGAAGGTTAAGATTGCGCATCATGTAATATTTGAAGAAAACGTCTTTCCTTTCAGACAATTCGAGATGGCATAAATGAACCAAATCCAGAAATTTTCCAGTTGTTAGATTACTATGAGGGTGCAAGTGATAATGAACCTCATGTGATACCAGACAATGGAGTTAGGAACAATGGTGTGAATGAATGTGAAACCTCCGAGGTAGACAATGTTGAATTGGTAGTCGGCAGTGATGACCTGATTGTAAATAGAGGTGAGCACGATAGTGACATGTTACAGAGAGAAGGTGAAAAAGCTATGACTCAATAATATTATTCTGACAAATGCGATTTCAAATGATGCTGCTAATAATGTTGAAAACATGGCAGTTTTTTTTAATGAAGCAACTGGTCAGTCAAGGCGACCCACAAGTGCTCCAAAACCCATTAAGCGTGCTAGTTGTAATTTTTCTAAGTGTCTTATGAATATCGGTCCTGGGGAGGTTGTTACCGTTATTAGAGCTCAGAAAATCCCTAAACTTAATATATGTATCTGTTGTAATGCAGTAAAATGTGAATTGTTAGATATAGAGGATTCTGTAGATGTTCAAGATACTCTTAGTGGTAGGTACAAAGACATGTGGTTACAGGCAATGGAGGCAGAAATTCAGAATCTAATACTGCAAAATGTGTGGACCGCAGTTGAAAGACCTAATCATACAAATGTTATTGGCTTTAAATGGGTTTTGGAAGTGAAATGCAATCCTGATGGGGTAGTTGAAAGGCCAAATGCCAGGCTTGTGGCCAGAGGTTTTTTTTTCAAGTTTCAGATGTTGATATCTATGAAACTTACAGTCCTGTTGTCAAATGTAGGACATTAATTTATTAATGTACGGTGTGCATTCTTAAATAGTTATCTGCATAAGAAGATTTACATGGAACAGCCTTTGCATTTCCAAGAAAGTAATAGAGGTAGCCAAAGCTATGTTAGTAAATTTAACAAATGTTTGTATTTGTTAAAACATGCAGTACATTATCGGTGTGTTTTATGACTTGTATAAATGACCCTTGTGTCTACATTGATGAATGTAAGGAACTTTTCGTAGCTTAGTATGTCGATGATATTAGTGCATGGGGAAGCAGTAACAAGATTGATTGGCTGAAGTGCGAAAAATCAAACCTTCTGAACATAAGGATGCCAATTCATGCCTCACAATTTCTCTCAGATTGACGAAGCTGCACAGTTATATTGTCACTTTGGACCAAAGTCACTACATATACAAGGTATTAGAGCAGTCTGGTATGAACAATTCGAAGGGTCTATCAGCACCTCTAGAAGTGAGTAAGTATGGGGGCGTGCTAGGGGAGGACGTAGAATTTGATGAAAAGGTGATGAGCAATTGATTTGCTGATTGTATTTTTCAGGTGTTGCAAGGCTGGATATACTGTAAGTAAACTCAGTCGTATGTGTAATAAACCAACGTTGAATGACTGGTGACATTTTGAGGTACTTAAGGAAGACTAGTGATTTGAANAACCAATACCCTTGACGTGTACCACTACTGCGTGGTCTGGCACTGCCACTGTCATCACGTCTTCGGCCCACAGTCGTATGTGTAGTAAACCAACGTTGAATGACTGGTGACATTTTGAGGTACTTAAGGAAGACTAGTGATTTGAANCAGTCGTATGTGTAGTAAACCAACGTTGAATGACTGGTGACATTTTGAGGTACTTAAGGAAGACTAGTGATTTGAAATTGTGCTTTTAAAAAAACTGATAGCCAAGTAAAGGTCTTTTGTGATGCTACTTCGCCAATGACAAAGTTAACCGAAATTCATGCAGTGGGAATGTAATTTTATTAGCAGGAGGGGAAGTATCATGGTGTTCCAAGAAACATGACGTTGTTGCACAATCCACTGTTGAAGCAGAGTTTGTGTCAATGGCAGAGGTTACGAAGGAGATATGGTCCATACTGCATAAGAAGGCCACTTTCTGACAGTCAGTGAGTGGCAACTTTACATGTACGAAACAAACAAAGCACCATTTACAAAATCCTGTATCAGCTGATGCACGAACGAACAAANTGGCAACTTTACATGTACGAAACAAACAAAGCACCATTTACAAAATCCTGTATCAGCTGATGCACGAACGAACAAAAATTAAAATTATGTTGGCTATTCTGAGTGCATTGCCGATGCACATCAGAAAAGCAGAAAATACGCGGATGAGAAAGNAATTAAAATTATGTTGGCTATTCTGAGTGCATTGCCGATGCACATCAGAAAAGCAGAAAATACGCGGATGAGAAAGAGTTTTTATTAATACATTTTATTTTACAAGGTCACAAAACAATGGTTGTTAGTGTTAAAAACTAAACTTCACGATAATGTAGTTAGTTATGTTTAGGTGATCAAAATGAAATGTATNAATGGTTGTTAGTGTTAAAAACTAAACTTCACGATAATGTAGTTAGTTATGTTTAGGTGATCAAAATGAAATGTATAATAGAATGATACAACGTGGAAAAGTTTTCTGAAGTTGTGCTAACTTCAGAAAGCTTTTTCACGTTGCGTCATCCATCTCCAACCTTGCTTTCAACACATTCATGATATTTATTCCAAAAGCATACAGAAATATTGCATAATATTGTTGAATTAAAAAAAAATTATTAAACTGCTTTGCTGTGCTTTTTGAAATATTTTTCCAGCCCGTAACATAAGAATTATCAACTTTAAATAATACGCTATCTGTTGTGCATAAGAAGGGTTACTCAAAACTTCGCCGTGACGTGCTGCGCGCTATCTATCGGATATTTGGAGAGCTATTACCAGCCAGAAATGAACCTCTTTCCTGCGCGATATATAATGAATTTATAAACATATGCCAATAGTTATATTTTTCCACGAGCTCTACATAATTATTAAAGTAACATATATTTTATGTACAACAATTTGGAGTAAAAGTCATTTATATTCGGCCGGTAATCCAAGTAGATGAATTTAATATGCGGTATAACAAGAGAGCAAACCCATCTCCTTTTTTCCTTAGAACGTGAGACACGCGTTAATAGTTTTTAAGCAATTCTAACGTTATTCCACGTCACATATTTCCAACTCGAATATATTAGNGTTAATAGTTTTTAAGCAATTCTAACGTTATTCCACGTCACATATTTCCAACTCGAATATATTAGGTATAACGTCTAAAGTGTAATAATAGATACAAAAAACCGTCTCGCAAATTTTAACCCAAATTCACTATCTCGGACAAATTAAAACAGAGTTATCAAATATCTAATTATTTGCAACATTTGATATTTTTAACTTTATAACCTACTTATATTTTTAGACAGATGTCAGTCTTAAAATATCTTAAAATTTGTTTAGCATTACAGTACAATGGCAAATGGATTAGCTGACAGCGTGTTGATAAAAAATACAGCCCCGACGTGACGGACCAGCTGATGGCTAAGGTTACGTAGTCAGATGTAAACAGTGGCGCTACTTTCGCTGAGCTGTCAAAAAGTGGCCTTCTTATATGGTACAGAATATAACATGGATGGAAAGTCTGTTGGGCGAGCTAGGTCAATCACGATTCATTGACGACCATGTACTATACGATATGACACCCAAGGGGCTATCAGACAAACTATAAATCATGTAATGTCTGAAAGGGTTAAACATGTTGATGTAAAGTTCCACTATGCGAGAGAATGTGTAATGCAAAATCTGATTAAATTTTTATGTTTCTACTAAGCTGAACGTGGCGGATATGATTACTAAGTTGTTGAATGATGTTAAAACACGAAATAGGTCTTGTAAGATAGGACTAACTTCTCTGTTATGATTGCGAAAACAAAATTCAACAAAGGGAGGTGTTATGAGTTGGCAACAGTTGTTTTGTGTTGAAATTTTGTTGTCTATGTTTTGTGGGTTGGCACCATGTTTCATCTCGTATCGTGTTATATAAAAATGATGTGTCATAACAGCGAATGGTGGAGTGTCTTGTGTTTGTCAAATAAACGAGGAAAGTAAACTTTGGTGTTATAATTACTTCACCCATAACTGCATGAACTGAATAACATTTCGATAATGAAAAGTATGGCTATGTAGCCACAATTCAAGGAGGAGAGCAATCCACATCCCATTCGGTCAGCGGTCGACTGGCAGACGACTATAATTACGACTGAGTGGAAGGCCACTGGCAAGCCTCTGGACGAATATCTGTTAGCAGCTTGCCGGCAGACTGTAGAATGTCGTTGTTAATTTCGGCCCTAAGGTGATTTTTAAAGGTCGTAAGGCAGAATTGTACTAACAGGGATGCAAAAGTTGCAGAGGGCGTTAGAAATGATTTGTATGAATTAGTTATTCATATAAATACAGTTAATTATGTGACCGAAGTAGTTTATGAAGAAAATTAGCTCTGGCATAGGAGGCTAGGTCACTTAAACTATTCAGAAATTAAAAGTTGGCCAAAATATGTTTGAAGGCAAAAGTAAAAACCTAAAACTGAACCAAATGAAATTTTGTGCCCCTCCACCAACCATTCCACCAACCAACCACCATAAATTACTACGTCGAGTAATTCTCTCTTTGTGTACGGGAGCGAGGGGGGAAGAGTAATGGCCCCTCCGATGGCAAAAACTACATGATTGCCAGATTAAAATTACGGAAATATAAACTCATTTTACCATAGCACTTTCTAGAAGGTGTGCCGCCATTAGGAATAGTTTTAGGTCATAATTCGCGCGCGTGTGTGTGTGTATATATATATATGTGTGTGTGTGCGTGTGTATGTGTGCGTGTGTGTGTGTTTTTTGACATACAAAGTTTTGTCAGGTAATTCGAGGATACGGACTGCGCCACACAAATCTGTGATAAAAATAAGTAGAAAACATTATTTGGTTTTTAAAAAAAATAGGGGGGTAAGGCCCTTAGTTTACAAGAAAAACTACATTATACGGGGAGCTTGGCCACCGGATGCAGCCATGGCCATTGCCGTGTCCCAGTACTCACTGCATGTGAACTCCATGGCCTCTCTGGCACTAATGCGCTTGGTTATTTCCCTTGCCCTATGCTTTACGACCGGTACATTAGTTCCAGCATTGCCACATCGCCTCACCTTTAATTGAAATACCACATGTTTGCTACAATGTCGTTTTTCTCGTAAACGAAGGGCCTTACGCATTTTTACCTAAGAGAATTTTCTACTTAGTTTTGATCACAGATTCGTGTGGTGCAGTCCGTATCCGCGAATTACCGGACATCCTGTCTTCTCGTGGGAATGGTCGGCGGGTTTTCTCAGGGATCTCCCGTTTCCTCCGCCTCTTCCATTCCGGCGCTCACCTCACTTCACATTCGTCGGCTCTCAAGACCTCGTTGTCAAGAGCCGCCCAAATCTCTTCACTCATTCTCGTCGGAAATCGCATTCCAAAGTTTTTCGGTCCAACGGAGAAACTGAGAATCTCTTTTTATACGTAAAAATATGTTGTGATTTGTGATGCAAATATTGTAAAAAAAAAAAGTAGGTGATTAGTAACCTATATGTTTTTTTGTTCCATTTATAGAAAATCTGGTAACCGTGAGCGCTAAGACGTCCTGCTAATGAGAGCAAATTATAACTCAGTATGAAAACTCATACAATAATATGTAGTTCGAAGTCTATTAGGGTACCTAGAAAGTTCCTTCGTCCTTTACTTGATTTGTGCGGTTTTGCGAAGCAACGCCATACAGGCTGCAGGGGAGGTCTTTTGTACAGTTTTCAATTGTTAAACTACAGATTTTTAAACAAAAAAAAAAAATTGTTACCTTAGTGATTGCCCTCAAAAATTATCGTAGCCGGAAATTGTGTCGGCCTAATCTACGAGAAATTTTTGTAGCCGCGTGGACGAGTTTAGCACTAAGTAAAAAAAGTCAGCTTGGGACACTACATAGAAAATAAGATGTTTGAACGTAACAAGCAACTTATTCTATATAGGCTGTTGACTATTAATTGAACACATTTGACAGCCTTGCCTAGGATCTACTTTCCTGCGCGCATTGTATTCTTCTGACATAAGTGAAATTAACATTGCACGGGCCAAACGACTTTATTCATGCGTCGATCAAGCGTGACTGTGAAATCACCATGAACGTGAATGTGATAATTATGTATTAATTGTTACATTTACATGCATGTAAAAAAAAGAAAAAAATTAAAAGTGTCACGTGTCTACAGATTTAAACCTCACACTTGTAATATGCTTTGGGAGGCTCTTAACCACGTGGTATTGAGAGATGGTGAGGGTGAAACGAGATGAGCGTGGAAAAGTGCCAGAATGCAAGTGTGGGGGAAAACGGGATACCCCCGAGAATACCCGTGGACTGCCGACCAGCGCCATCGTCCGGCACGATTCCCACGTGCGAAAATACGAGAAGCGACCCCGTCGGGAACCGAACCTTGTTCTCCTTGGATGGAGGCGAGCGCTCTATCCGCTTCGCTACCGCGGCCCACTCGTTGAAGTCTACCGTACAGATAACTGAATTCACAAACTTGTCACTTCTCTTTGCGAATACTACTGTCCTTACTCTGNAGCGTGACTGTGAAATCACCATGAACGTGAATGTGATAATTATGTATTAATTGTTACATTTACATGCATGTAAAAAAAAGAAAAAAAATTAAAAGTGTCACGTGTCTACAGATTTAAACCTCACACTTGTAATATGCTTTGGGAGGCTCTTAACCACGTGGTCTTGAGAGATGGTGAGGGTGAAACGAGATGAGCGTGGAAAAGTGCCAGAATGCAAGTGCGGGGGAAAACGGGATACCCCCGAGAATACCCGTGGACTGCCGACCAGCGCCATCGTCCGGCACGATTCCCACGTGCAAAAATACGAGAAGCGACCCCGTCGGGAACCGAACCTTGTTCTCCTTGGATGGAGGCGAGCGCTCTATCCGCTTCGCTACCGCGGCCCACTCGTTGAAGTCTACCGTACAGATAACTGAATTCACAAACTTGTCACTTCTCTTTGCGAATACTACTGTCCTTACTCTGCTGTCTGGCGATTCTCAAGCAATTAAACAAATTTTAACTTCGAACGATTTTAACAATTTTACTGGCTTAACTGATAATATAAGTCTTTTAATGTGTCGTGAAGTAAATATTTCAAATATGGAATTTTATGTAAAAGTTTAAGCGTTGCCTTGGCAGTGTGATGTAGCTGCAAAATAAAGTATAAGATAATAAAAAACTAAGATTCTGAGAAATTAAACAATAGAAACGAATGGTAGTAAAAAAGGAGACCCGGAAGGCCTAAAGGCTAAGAGAGTTAAAAGTCTATATACTTATTTATGTCCTTACTGGGTAATATGTAGGGCCGCCTGTTTTTCGCGGAAAAAATTTATGCGCAGGCTATACTTCAACTTGGTGCGTGCACACGTGCTAATTTCCTTCGGTTACTGGCCGCGTATCCGTGTGAGAAGACATTTTGGTAGCAGTTTTATGACCGAAATGAAGACAATTTAAATTTCTTGCGAAATGCCAACAAAAAAAAATGTTGTAAAAATGACGACTATTACACTCACATGTCACAATAGAGATAAATAAACATTTATTTTTATTATGTCATTTTTATAAAAGAATTTAAACTATAATTTGCACTCCAGTCCTTGCTATATCGCCCTTGACCTTAGGGGAGAGACGGGTAGCCCCGGCCACATAAATAAAACTCATGACATTTTGAAAATCAACAGAACTAAATCTTAATTTTTATAATAGAATGGAAATATAACATATCTCTCACAATAATAATTAAGTAACAATCTGATAGGTTCATTATCTTAGCTTATATCAAGTCTTGAAATCAGGCTTCAATTTTCAGTGGATACTTTTTTTTAGGGTAGCCCCGGACATAGATTTAATGATGACCAAACCGTTTTTTGGCCTTACATACATCACACAAGTAGTATCCCTCCGAAGGGTCAATGACATTGACGAAGCGTGTGTGGACATTGACTCAATGTCCACACACGCTTCGTGCGCCCAGTCTTCGCATTCATGACACCGGACCGGATCCAGTCTTCTTGGAACGTTTCTCCGCAAATGATGCATTCTGTATCCTGGTCTCTTTGTTGCTGAACAAAACCTTGAATGTTCTTCTTCGTTTTCACTTTATTAACTGCCGCCTTGTTTTCATTGGTTGCAGCCTTTTTCTCTGCCAGAGCGTTTTTGAATGGTGAAGATGTCAGAATCTCACTCTATTGTGTTTTTCGGGAACGCACTGCAAGACGTTTCTTAGAAGCATCAGGAAAAGGACTCAACTGTTTGAGCAATTAATTTGCTCTAGGCACCTTATATCTCTCAGCTGCATCTCTCAAAGATGTCGTTTTTGCCTGTTTCATTTTATTTTCATCCCAATTTCCTCTGTGTGTAATTCTTCCTTTCACTTTTGGCAATTTTGAAGTGATTCTGCAAAAGACAACAACATTTACACACTTGCTTTAACATTAAATTAAAATAGCTAAACATTTCTCCATCCAAACATGTCCGGGGTTACCAGACAACATCGTGTCCGGTTGTACCCGACCGCCACATTCTATGTTTTTATTTCATATCAACAATGTCATTAAAGATAACCTCAATTATTAACCTAACTTATACACTTGAATCAATATCTTAAACGATAATCAATAAAGCATGGTGAAGTACTTACATTTTATAAACAATAACTGAGTTCACAATGTAAACGGCGCACATTACAATATAAGCACAGAGAAATGAACGATTGTAACGTGTTGTTCNATAACTGAGTTCACAATGTAAACGGCGCACATTACAATATAAGCACAGAGAAATGAACGATTGTAACGTGTTGTTCGCTCGGCGGTCGCGTCCGCGTTGATTCGATTATACGGCTAAATGGCGATGCGGGCGTTGTGGCATGTTATTTGTTTACCTATGTGAGTGGGATTGNGTTGATTCGATTATACGGCTAAATGGCGATGCGGGCGTTGTGGCATGTTATTTGTTTACCTATGTGAGTGGGATTGTTTGAACCTAACACTGGCCGGGGCTACCCGACTCTCCCCTATAGACTTTCTAAAAATCCGTCATTCTAGGTTATAGAATTAAACCACCTCCATGAAATACTTATCACAGTTTTTGACCNAGACTTTCTAAAAATCCGTCATTCTAGGTTATAGAATTAAACCACCTCCATGAAATACTTATCACAGTTTTTGACCCGGCTAACGAAGGTTACAATATTTATCCTGTATGTAATTTCATACATGGGTATTTCATTTTATCACTCAGTCACAACACACTGGGTTGACTATGTCACTGTTATAAATCTCGTTAAATCTGAAAACAGAAAGAAGTATTCAGAGACTTGTAAAATATGAATCTGTTACAATTGACTGGAATTTATAAATTTCTTTGTCATTAACATTAAAAATATCCTCCATGGTTAAACCATGGATCGTGTTTGTGTCAATACTTAGAAGAGGAAGCAAACAGATTGTGATGAGAAAATCGTAGAGCAACTTGCAGTCGAATACGCCGATAAGTTGCAACAGAGTGAAGGTCTGCTCTCAGTGTGCTCCCAGAGGCTCCATGGTTGCCGTCAGTTCAGCGTGGTACTCCCTTAGGAGTGTATCGACTTGGTTCGGCCTGACGTCTTCACTTGCACTACCGAAGATGAACTGGATCAAGTCAATCACTGGAGAGTTGTAGCTGCAACATTGAATGTCTACTAACATGATCGCCTCAGCCTCCCACTGGACTCGGAGTAGCGGTCGGCCTACTTCACATTGTCGACGCCGAAGTTACCGTGGTTAAGCACATTAAACCACTGTCGTCCCTCATCCAAACACGATTCAGACAGACCCTCATACGCCGTCTTATAACGATATTGTACCCGATCTGGCCAGTTACGCCCGAACTTCGGCCAGGACTCAATTTCCTGTAGGTCATCTTATTCATGGCTTCGTCGAAACCCTCCTCTTTGAATGAATATTTGTTAAAACAGCGAATAAACACTGGTCTTTGTACTGGATAATTATGGANTCGAAACCCTCCTCTTTGAATGAATATTTGTTAAAACAGCGAATAAACACTGGTCTTTGTACTGGATAATTATGGAGGCGTCATGGAATATTGCGCATGCTTTGAATGCAAGCAAGCAGTGTTTCAAGTCCAAGCCATTTTTACGTTACGACTCCTTAAAGCCTTTNTTGCGCATGCTTTGAATGCAAGCAAGCAGTGTTTCAAGTCCAAGCCATTTTTACGTTACGACTCCTTAAAGCCTTTGGAGATAGATTTTCTACGGCTATCAGGTAGCTGGGTGTCATGGGTGTAATACACNGTTACGACTCCTTAAAGCCTTTGGAGATAGATTTTCTACGGCTATCAGGTAGCTGGGTGTCATGGGTGTAATACACTCTCGCGCTGAATTCTGAGTGACTTCCAGGCAGTGCCCTGCAAAGGAGGACTCACATTCTGGGGAGAATCTCTTCGAGCATCTGTATCTCTCAAATGAAAAGGCTGGATTGCTGGATGATGTCTGCACTGAAGCTGTTCTTCGGCATAACCTTGACGATGAGCGGCGGTGTACGCTGAAATGTGTCTCCACGTCTTGTGTACGTCACGGTCTCTCTACTGAGGCAGCTGCCTCCATGAAGGTCCTCGTTCAGCTCGCGCAATTCTAGGCAGGTCAGGACCAAGGATGCTGTCCTTCTCCACATACCTCATTATCGGCTGCATCAGCTCCACGGTTATGTCTCCAGTTGACGTAATGTTCTTCTCCAATCTGTTTGAAAAAAAAACATTATGTGGCATATTCTGTTAGTTTTTAATTTATATTAATTTTACAGTTATTGTTGGTTTAATATGTGTGTTTATATGATTTCATAATCAAGCCACACTCATGCAAGAAATAAAATTTAAATCGCTTTTAATTTCGTAGTTACAAATTAAAATATATTNCATAATCAAGCCACACTCATGCAAGAAATAAAATTTAAATCGCTTTTAATTTCGTAGTTACAAATTAAAATATATTTATATATATATTAAACTCGACAAACAATAATAAACTTGAAAAGCTTACTATATAATTTATAATAAAATAGTATCATTGGAGTCATAAATTACTGCTTTAATTCAATTAACCTTTATAGTCGGTACAAAGTTTCGTGTTGAAGAACGCACAGATTTAAATGAAATTTGGCACACAGTTATGAGGTTATTGTTTTTCTACTTCCATGATTGCATTTNTTATCGGCTGCATCAGCTCCACGGTTATGTCTCCAGTTGACGTAATGTTCTTCTCCAATCTGTTTGAAAAAAAAACATTATGTGGCATATTCTGTTAGTTTTTAATTTATATTAATTTTACAGTTATTGTTGGTTTAATATGTGTGTTTATATGATTTCATAATCAAGCCACACTCATGCAAGAAATAAAATTTAAATCGCTTTTAATTTCGTAGTTACAAATTAAAATATATTTATATATATATTAAACTCGACAAACAATAATAAACTTGAAAAGCTTACTATATAATTTATAATAAAATAGTATCATTGGAGTCATAAATTACTGCTTTAATTCAATTAACCTTTATAGTCGGTACAAAGTTTCGTGTCGAAGAACGCACAGATTTAAATGAAATTTGGCACACAGTTATGAGGTTATTGTTTTTCTACTTCCATGATTGCATTTATCACTTTATCAGTCTTTATTTATTATTTATTTCCAAATTTAAATAACAATTATATCTAGTTTTATAAAAGGAAGAGTAAGTGATTTTAATGCCGCTAACAAAACACAATACTGAATGGAAAAATTGTCAACAGCTAGTTAAAAAGGCAAACGAGTTTTGGTTAGCATACGTGTATGAATTTTTACATGTAGCTATTCCTTGAAAATAATACCATCATAAATGAAAGAAAGACATTCTTCAATATAGTTTATTGAAATATGCTAACTTACATTATAATGTACTGAGCAAATTTAATTAATTTATTTTCTGTCTACAAAATTAGTATAGCAACTAGAAATAAACCTAATGTGAACCGATTACACATTATTATTATAGTTTCAAATATGAAATGAGATCGGTCTCTACCTGAGAGATCACTCCTTTATCACCATCCATTTTGATTTTTAGTAATCTGCGAATGTAAGGAAAACTTTCCCTGTCAAAATAGGTTTCTTGTTTATCATAACGTGTTTATAAATTTAATAAAGATATATTCCCAAGGTACCCTAATACCCGAAAAGTCATTGATTGTGTCGTAATTATGATTTCTTAGTTCTCTTGTCTTGTCTTTACTGCAGTGTAAAGTCAATGACATATTTTTGAAATGTGTGAATTGGTATAAATCATTGTTTCGACCAAGGCTAAATTTCGCAGATAATTCAAGAACATGGGGCTCCACATGTGAGAGTACGGCGTATACTGCAATGTAGGAAAAATATAGATTCCGGTTATTTAAAAAGATAATAAGAATAGAGAAGTTATTAAACGGAGGCAGCAGTTGTGAATCGCCAGATGTTCTAAACAGCTAAGCNAAAAGATAATAAGAATAGAGAAGTTATTAAACGGAGGCAGCAGTTGTGAATCGCCAGATGTTCTAAACAGCTAAGCACTCTTGAAATGATGCCAACAATTTTTAACACGCGCAAGAAAATAATGGCGAGAAGTAGTGATGAAATTCCTGCGTCCATCTGCGAACTATTTGCTTTTTATTGTAGTGAGATGTTACCCTCCGTTCTTGATCTAACCGGCGTTATGCACAATGCGAAATAAGTTTTCAGTAGNTTTATTGTAGTGAGATGTTACCCTCCGTTCTTGATCTAACCGGCGTTATGCACAATGCGAAATAAGTTTTCAGTAGGACGTAATTTTTTGGGAGTTAGAAGCACATTTTTCTCGATTTCTGTACATTTATATTGACTTCTATTGCAATGTAATTATAATTTTTAAGGAAGTAAATAATAGACTAAAGATGAGTTATATAGCTTATTCGTCTTCTACGCATGCACCCAACATTGACCTACCACAAAGGAACACGACTATAAAAGTCACATGGTCAACAGTGATGAACGTGTTTGTTTATATCTTAATTTTTAAATGACAAGCACTGTTGTATTAATAAAATACTTTTACTAATTTTAATCTAATCAAACTGCATTACAAATTGGTTAGAAGAAGTATAAAAACATCTCAAAGCTTTTGTTTTCTAAACACTATTCTCATCTCAAATTAAATCCACGCCGTTTATGCTAGCCGTGTAGGCAGAAAATCAGTTCAATGCTCGAACACGGGGTTTGGTTGCGTGCAGACAGCGAGATCGGTCTACTTCATCTTTAGTCTATGAGGTAAATACGTTATTATTGATCAAATTCGTGCTTTTATAAGTATTAAAAGAAACCCTGATTTTAGTAGCAATATATTTTTATATTACATGCTTAATTATACACCAAGTCTTAAAACAATTTTTTTTAAATCGGTGCCAACTTAACTGGAAGTCTACATGCCAGTTTGTACTGTAGCATACGTTAAGTTATTGGCAGTAATTTTTTTCAGAGGTTAATTATTTTTTTTTTTTTGTGTTCGAGGCAGAGCAATATGGGCGACAATAACACGCGAGCATAGCGCTTAATCGCTCTTACGTGCAAGGCTGTACCGGCTTGCAGTACTTCCGTCGTCATGCGTTCTTTTGCAAATTATATCTGTAAAAATGCGGCTTTATTATACGCGATGAAAGCCCACAGATGTCACTACGACTGTACGGTTTTAACGTTTCTCCAACCTGCTTCTTCTCCCGACGCTCAGTTTCCTGAGTTTCCATTTGTTATATTCGTGGACTGCAACGTAACTTTGAGATCTCGCTCCTCATTTGCTGCACCTGGAGGCCGCCACACAGCGACCACCTGACTTGGAACCTGTCAACACGGCTCTCAGGCTGCCTGCGTTCTGCCTACCTTGCAGAAGTTTGCTGTGTGCCGATCATTGCTACTTCTGAGGTTACCTATACTGCCCCAACAACTTCCAAGACATGTGCTTGTTGCCTATACTTTTACTGAACTGTGAGATTTCTCGGAAACAGCAACCAGATAAGATTCCATAAAGATTTTTCATCTAGTACTTACATGACATTCAAATACTATTGCCAATAAATCCTTTACTTTTNATAAGATTCCATAAAGATTTTTCATCTAGTACTTACATGACATTCAAATACTATTGCCAATAAATCCTTTACTTTTCATGATCAGGTTTCTTTGTGCAGGATGCCATCAGTGGGATTGTTGGTGGTTGGACCTAGTAACGAGTTAACCAACAACAACAATGCTTGTAATAGCAACACTACAACACAGTGGGGGAAATGCACTATTAAGAAGTTGTTACAGTAACTTTCTTAACATAGTTGCGACGACAAAATCNTACAACACAGTGGGGGAAATGCACTATTAAGAAGTTGTTACAGTAACTTTCTTAACATAGTTGCGACGACAAAATCGGCACGTCCCTCAGTGTTTGTAGTTTGTTCAGAATTGTTACTGGCAGTGAGCGATGGCCAGTGAAGAGGACGTGCGTGGCGACAGCCTGAGGCGGGAGGTGCACAGGACGTGGCTCGCCGTCGCCGAGCTGGAGAACAAGGTCGCCAGACAGTCCGAAGATCTGTGGCTACTGTGCGAGTTGATGCGAGCCAAGTGGGCCGAGAAAGTGAAGCTGGAGAAGGAGCTGGCGCGCCTGCAACACGAGCAAGGCACGGGCGTGTGCAGGCGCGATACCTGCGTCAGCTACCAGCGCCGCGTCTGGCGCCTCACTGCATTCATCCGCGCCACCTTCGCCGAGTTCTCCGACCGCTTCACTGACCTGGAGGAGGAGACACAGCACGTCGTGGACGCGTTGGTGGGCGCGATGAACTCGGGCACCTTCCAGTGCCTCGAGTCGCTGCTGGCGAGGTTGACGGGGCAGCCGGCGAGGCCGGCGCACCGCAACAAGGTGTTGTTGCATGACGTGGTGCGGATCGAGAAGATAATCCTGGCGAAGCACCGCAAGCTGTTGTACGAGGAGGAGAAGCTACTGCAGCAGCGCGACGACCAGATGGAGGTCGGCGGCAGGGCGCTGCAGACGGCCTCGGCGTGCCCGGCGTCACGACACCCCTGCAGCAGGTCGCGTCTGTCTGTGCTCTCCTGGGGCACATCAAGCAGCAGTTATTGACGGAGACCACCCAGTGAGCCGACCACGATCCCTACATAGGAGCGACGAATCCTGGTTACTCCGCAACCATCAATACACGTGGACGCAAAATAATGTTTTCTCAGTTTAACATAAAATCTAATAAAAGCTATCTCCATGGTTCGGATTACATTTTAAAGAAGATTTTTCAAGTGACGTCAACCAAGATGGCGGACGAATTGGATTCCGATCCCTGATTCTTGTCCCCGCTCTCTCATTCTCTATCTAAATACGAAGTTTGATTCCATATCCGAGCGTATCGACGCATGTATTCAAGCACGACGCATTTCAACGAGTTACTATAAGTGCGGTTTTCCTGTGCCGTTCTCCAGTTGCACTGATATTGTAACCACGTTTTTATTTTGTTTGTATCATTACGTTAATAAAATG
Source organism: Clitarchus hookeri (assembly GCA_002778355.1). NCBI lineage: Eukaryota > Metazoa > Arthropoda > Insecta > Phasmatodea > Phasmatidae > Clitarchus > Clitarchus hookeri. Next base: position 152,285 of record NQII01005404.1, read on the forward strand.
TCTTCTGGATCCAACAGTTTATTCTTGTTGCGATTATTGTTATGACAATGAGTGTAGTTCTTTGCTTAACTCATTTTAACTACTTTTGCCATGTACAGCTCCACCACATACGTATGTCGCGAAGCAGCAGTAGGGTTTTCCGCGCGTTTTGGTTTTTAAGCTGCCTGAAAGCGCGATAACAGTTAAACGCCGTATGGCAGTAGCAATTCCTATATCGTAGTGATAACATCAAAACACTGGACACTGCTGAAGGCGCTTCAGTCATCAAAGTCGATAACACAGATAATACTCCTGTTAGCGAAGTTCCCGCAACCAATGAATCTCCATTGCACATACACTTCACTGCAGAACAAATTTGCAAATTAAATACCTGGATGAGCTGATTTGCCCTCTCACTTTTTTAAACGATGAAATGTCAAGCAGTGCACAGCTTGCTTATGCATCCGTGGCAATCAAGACGACAGTCACTAAAATCACTTTACTACCAGGAAATATGCTGCCCGCAAGTATGCGATATCATTTAACCCTCTGTATACTTCAATCTACAAAAATATGGAATGTAATTTTATACCTTGATCACAGCACGATAATTTTTCCCTTTTGAGTATGCATAGTCAAGTAACTACACACTTCACTTAATTCGTAAGTGGAAAGTCTAAACATAATATGCAGTCCAACAGTTACATGGAACTTATTTTATACGTCAGTTGTAACTAACTGTAAGTTATCTCTAAAAGTAAAATGGAGCTTTAAAAATGTTCCAAAACATTTTGAGGCTTACTGTGGGAAAGCAAATATTCAGTCTTTAAAGGTGTTTCTTTAACAAATTCAAACTTATGTTACCAAATATTTTCCATATTCCATTGTTATTTTTGTTCTACCTTAATGTGGTGCTAGGCTCTTATTTAAGTATGTAGAGGAAACTTGTCTATGCCATGTGTAGGTATGCATGTAAAACGCACAGGTGTCACAAAGACAATACATCATGTTTTACAACCACTCGAGGTGCTAAAGAAGCCCGAAGTATGTGCGTATATAAAACATGTAGGACATAACGAACCTCTAGTTTAGTGCATGTTGGCGATCTGCAGTCTTTATTAAATTTGTGTCCGAACTCAAATAAAAAGTTGAGGGTTAGGAAGATAATGAGAGTTTATATTTGTTGTTAATTCCAACAGTTTTTAAATTAATATGCTTCCACTTCACAAAATTTAATGCGAACATAGGAAAGTTACCCTAATTTTTCCCTGGAATTTTTTTTTATTGTTGGCAGAGGTTCTTTATTATTTAGACATTAAACAACCACTCTTTTTCATCTTCAATATTTGTCGTAGTACTTGCAATGAACTTGTTTCTCATCACAAAATTCAACGGCTCGTACTTCCCTTAGGAATAACTTATTTATACACATATATATATTTGTTAATAAATGCTTTCTCATAAATTTTATATGGTACACCTACAGACGCAGGTCATTTGTAATATTCTATTATAAGTTACTCAGTAAAAATGTCCCTTAAAAAAAATAATTATTAATTTTTTAAATCTGAAAGAGGTTTACACAGTAGTTATTCTTTGCCTTATATATTATATACAAAATGTATCTTATTATGCTCTGTTTCTGTTAATTTCTGTTGTGCTACATTTTGTGTGCGCGCGTGCGTATAGTTGAGTATATGTTTGGATGTTTGAGAATGAATGTTTTAAACATTTACCCAAGAAGGCTGTTTATACACTACACAAAGAAGTTAGCTTTAAATATATGTCAATTTTAAATATTTTAAGTATATAATATTAACTCATAATATCCACTAAGCCAAATATGTTAGAATCCTATACATTTAAATTTAAACCTACACTAGAACGACACAATGACTAAAATCTCTGTGGTAACTGAGCAGAGTATATTTCACTATGCATAATGTAGGAAATTATATTTTCTGCATCAGGTTTTTTCGTCGAGTATGCGAACCATTCCCTTTCAAGAAATGTGGCTCTGGATGTTAACAATAATAAATATCATATTTTCGTGCAGTTTGAGTAGCTAAAAATAATGTTGTTAAACTCGAGCCGACATTGCTCTTGTCATAAGCAACACAATAATTGTTGTGTTGCAGGAATAGGGCAGGACAGCCGCGGGAACCACAGAGTGAAGTTGATCTTCCCGCTGTTGATAAGGATCTCCCTCCGGCTCGCGGAGCTCGTTCCCATGGTGGGGATGGTGAAGCTGCTGCTGCTGGCGCTCGTCATCTTCGCCAAGAAGGCCTTCCTCGTCAGCTTGGCCAAGCTGGGAGTCGTCGTGCTCGACAAACTGAAGAGAGCTCCAGTTCGCCAACCGCCAGCCTCGCAGCACAAGCACGTGTACGTGAGNACGTCCATCACTCGAGTCACAACTACAACAGTGAGGAGGACTACCGAAGGAACATTTTGTTGAATGGAATCAATCCCAACGAAGATGATTCCGACTCCTGGTAGGAAAAGCGATCTCGCCACAAAAGTACAAATACTGACTAGATAGAGCTTATTAAATTATGTTCCTTTTGTAAATACTGCAAGACTTAGGAGCTGAATATTTGGTGCGAAGTGTGTGATTACGATTAAATTTGAGACATGCACATAGTGAGATACGTTAGTTAGGAGCTACATCGGCAGCGACAGTGGTATATGTGTTTATTTATTTTATTTATATATTTTTTTTTTTTTTTTTACAAAAAAACTAGTGGGTTGAATTATTTTTAACGAGTGTTTACAGTGAAAGATTAAGTCGAAAATAGGAGCCTATAACTCCAGATTTGCAAGCCATTGTGCCACCATGTAAGCTATCCTAGTTTTCCTCACCAGTTCACAGTCTCCACACACAAGCCCTCCTACACATGCTGGTACAACACGCTGCAGAGTGAAAATCCGACAGAAAGTACTGTATTGCAGAATTTGCAAGTGGAAGACTTCCTGGAACTCTCAAATCTGATCCTGAATTTACATCGCGTCTTCACATGTGGAATACGTCAAAACACAAACTCCAGTAGACATTACGAAATGCCACCAGTATTCGAGCATGCCAGTGTGGTACCAATTAAATTATGCAGATTTGTTCCTTTTTTTTTTTTTCTTAAAAATATTTATTACATTAACAGCTTCTTTATTCATATAAACAAATTAAAAACTTATTTCACACATTTATATTAAATCTATACAGCCTTCATTACAATGATATACCACTTTTAAAAATCACAAGTAGATAGATGCATACACATGCATAAGAAAAAAACTGTTAGATGATTATTATCACAGCATTTACTAAGAATGCAATAAATTCTTGGAAAAAAATTGACGGAAACTACCGCCCTTCCTTGCTGAATCAGAAAAAAAAAACATACGAAACTCAGTATTTGTCATCAAATTGTAACATTATCAGGATACAATAAAAATTACGGTGGCCCTCGGTAGTAGGGCAACACTATCCGCAAGATAAAAGGTGAGAACTGAAATGCATTGCAGTTGAGTTTGATTCTCTTTCTATATGTAAAAATAAGTCCGGCGTTTTGGTCCAGTGGCCAGGACACCCGATTAGTGATTTTTAAAAAATCCCGGTTTCAATTCCCGGTAGGGTTATGGGATCATCAGGTACCGAAAATTTCCAAAATTACCTTCAGCGCAAAGGGTGGGCATTATGTTGTACCTTTGTCCTTATGCTGCAACCACAAGCCCCCGCAGAATAATCAATGTTAATATGCCCTTATTATTGAGTTCAGCTTTCACAAGGAACATTCTTTTTAATAATATAAAATTTGTGGTGATACGTTAGCTGGGGGCTGTGTAGATTGTACTGTTCACTGATGTGCTAACTCCCGTTTTCATATTTCGGTAGTGCAGTTTTGCCAGANATACTCCTGTTAGCGAAGTTCCCGCAACCAATGAATCTCCATTGCACATACACTTCACTGCAGAACAAATTTGCAAATTAAATACCTGGATGAGCTGATTTGCCCTCTCACTTTTTTAAACGAANTACACTTCACTGCAGAACAAATTTGCAAATTAAATACCTGGATGAGCTGATTTGCCCTCTCACTTTTTTAAACGAAGAAATGTCAAGCAGTACACTGCTCGCTTATGCATCCACTGCGATCAAGACGGCAGTCACTAAAATCACTTTACTACCAGGAAATATGCTGCCCGCAAGTATGCGATGTCATTCAACCCTCTGTATACTTCAATCTACAAAAATATGGAATATAATTTTTAGACCTTGATCACAGTACGATAATTTTTCCCTTTTGAGTATGCACGAGTACACAGTCAGGTAAATACACACTTCACTTAATTCGTAAGCGGAAAGTCTAAACATAATACGCAGTCCAACAGTTACATGGAACTTATTTTATACATTAGTTGCAATTGTAAGTTATCTCTAAAAGTAAAATGGAGCATTAAAAATGTTCCAAAAAATTTTGAGACTTACTGTGGGAAAGTTAATATTCAGTCTTGTCAGTCATTCTAAATTAGCTATTTAAAGGTGTTTCTTTAACAAATTCAAACTAATGTTACCAAATATTTTCCATATTCCATTATTTTTGTTCTACCTTATGTGGAGCTAAGCTTTTATTTAAGTATGTAGAGGAAGCTTGTCTATGCCATGTGTAGGTATGCACGTAAAACACACAGGTGTCACAAAGGCAATACATCATGTTTTACAACCACTCGAGGCGCTAAAGAAGCCCTAAGCATGTACATAACGAACCTCTAGTTTAGTGCATGTTGGCGATCTGCAGTCTTTATTAAATTTGTGTCCAAACTCAAATAAAAAGTTGAGGATTAGGAAGATAATAACAGTTTATATTTGTTGTTAATTCCAACAGTTTTTAAATTAATATGCTTCCACTTCACAAAATGTAATGTGAACATAGGAAACTTACCTTAATTTTTCCCTGGAATTTTTTTTATTGTTGGCAGAGTTTCTTTATTCTTTACACATTAAACAGCCACTCTTTTTCATCTTCAATATTTGTCATAGTAATTGCAATGAACTTGTTTATCATCTCAAAATTCAACGGTTTGTACCTCCTTTAGGAATAACTTATTTATATNTAGTAATTGCAATGAACTTGTTTATCATCTCAAAATTCAACGGTTTGTACCTCCTTTAGGAATAACTTATTTATATAATATATATATATATATATATATATATAATTTGTTTATAAATGCTTTTTTCATAAATTTTATATGGCACACCTACAGACGCAGGTCATTTGTAATATTCTATTATAAATTACTTAGTAAAAATGTCCCTTATAAAAAAAATAATTATTAATTTTTAAATCTTGAAAGAAGTTTACAAAGTAGTTATTCTTTGCCTTATATACAAAATGTATCTTATCATGCTCTGTTTCTGTTAATTTCTGTTGTGCTACATTTTGTGTGCGCGCGTGCGTATAGTTGAGTACATATATGTTTGGATGTTTGAGAATGAATGTTTTAAACATTTGCCCAAGAAGGCTGTTTATACACTATACAAAGAAGTTAGTTTTAAATATATGTCAATTTTAAATATTTTAAGTATATAATATTAACTTATAATATCCACTATGCCAAATATGTTAGAATCCTATACATTTAAATTTAAACCTACAGTAGAACGACACAATGACTAAAATCTCTGTGGTAACTGAGCAGAGTATATTTCACTATGCATAATGTAGGAAATTATATTTTCTGCATCAGGTTTTTTTGTGAAGTATGCGAGCCATTCCCTTTCAAGAAATGTGGCTCTGGATGTTAACGATAATAAATATCATATTTTCGTGCAGTTCGAGTAGCTAAAAGTAACGTTGTTAAAATCGAGCCAACATCGTTCTCGTCATAAGCAACACAATAATTGTCATGTTGCAGGAATAGGGCAGGACAGCCACGGGAACCACAGAGTGAAGTTGATCTTCCCGCTGTTGATAAGGATCTCCCTCCGGCTCGCGGAGCTCGTTCCCATGGTGGGGATGGTGAAGCTGCTGCTGCTGGCGCTCGTCATCTTCGCCAAGAAGGCCTTCCTCGTCAGCTTGGCCAAGCTGGGAGTCGTCGTGCTCGACAAACTGAAGAGAGCTCCAGTTCGCCAACCGCCAGCCTCGCAGCACAAGCACGTGTACGTGAGGCCGGTCGTTAAGGAAAACGACGTCCATCACTCGAGTCACAATTACAAAAGTGAGGAAGACTACCGAAGGAACATTTTGTTGAATGGAATCAATCCCGACGAAGATGATTCCGACTCCTGGTAGGAAATGCGATCTCGCCGCACGAGTACAAATACTGACTAGATAGAGCTTATTAAATTATGTTCCTTTTGTAAATACTGCAAGACTTAGGAGCTGAATATTCGGTGCGAAGTGTGTGATTATGATTAAATTTGAGACATGCACGTAGTGAGATACGTTAGAAGCTACATCGGCAGCCGCAGTGGTATATGTGTTTATTTATTTTATTTATATTTTTTTTTTTACAAAAAACTAGTGGGCTGAATTATTTTTAACGAGTGTTTACAGTGAAAGATTAAGTTGAAAATAGGAGCCTATACCTCCAGATTTGCAAGCCATTGTGCCACCATATAAGCTATCCTAGTTTTCCTCACCAGTTCACAGTCTCCACACACATTTGCTGGTACAATACGCTGCAGTGTGAAAATCCGACAGAAGGCACTGTATTGCAGAATTTGCAAGTGGAAGACCTCCTGGAACTCTCAAATCTGATCCTGAATTTACATCGCATCTTCACATGTGGAATATGTCAAAACACAAACTCCAGTAGACATTATGAAATGCCACCAGTATTCGAGCATGCCAGTGTGGTACCAATTAAATTATGCATATTTGTTCTTTTTTTTCTTAAAAATATTTATTACATCAACAGCAAAAAATTCAAAGCTCGTTCCCTCTTTTTGCGATAGATATATCTTGGAAGAGAACTATTGAGTGGTCAGTTTATACTGAAATATATCAGAAAATATCAATAAATATTTAAATCTAGTGTAGGTCTATGTGTAGAGATTGAGTCGACGTGTTGTGATAATCAAATATTACTGTTTGCGTTGGATAGTATTCGTCATAGGTAAATGTTATTTGAGGCATATAGAAATAACAAGTGCACGTGAGTCGTCCTTACAGAGCATCAAATACATATAACTAGTACCAGTAGTTATAAAATGGGTTTTCTGCACCACCTGGCATCCTGGCGGGGAGCCGGGGAGCCACGGCGGCCATCTTGGATGATGTACCAAGCCAAACTCCTACTCTATCATTTCTTGTCAAACGCAGCCATTTTCACTTTTTTCTCTCGCAGTTCCCCTTTTATCTCTTGTAATTCCCTTTTTTCCCCTCAAAAACGCCCAAAATTTCACATATTTACCTTAAAACCAAAAACCATTCCCACAGAAGTTTTCCTTACCAAAATTCAAATGAGACACTGAGTCCGAAAATAGCGTGACTCCACAATGAGTCTAAGTGACTCCTTTTTGGGAATAAGATGTGAGAAGTGGAAGAATTACCGTTAAATGCACTCTCTAACATTCCATGCCAGCATCATCCATCTTGCCTGAAGTATGTTCGAGTTCATTGCTCAGTCGTGCAACTTCTCTCATCATGCTTTGTCATTCCACCTTGGTTTTCTCATATTCCTTCTGGTCTACTGTTACCTGGCATCCTAATGGGGACCAGTGTCATGCTGTCATTCCACTTTGCTTTTCTCATATTATTTCTGGTCTCCTTTCACCTGGCATCCTGGCGGGGATGAGTCTCATACTCTGTCATTCCACCTTGGTGTACTCAAATTTCTTCTGGTCTTCTTTCACCTGGCATCATGGCAGGGCCGAGTCTCATGCTCTGTCATTCCACCTGCGCGACACTGAGCGAAGCCTGCCTACGCACGCTAGCCTAGAGTAGCACCGCATGCGCGCCAAGTATGTCCTAAGCCCATATATAAGCATAGTTGGCTGTAATTTCCGAACCGTTTAAGATATAGCTAAGAAATTCATAATATAGACATCACCACTGACAATAAAAAAAAAGCCGCAGGGTCAAGTATGCCCTAAATAGGGTACAATTGAGTTTTACAGTGATACACTTATAAATAAATTGGGAAAAGACAATTCATTTATATGTGAAAACAGAATTATACAACTATGCTATGTTGGCCTAGGTTGTTAACTGATTACGGCAACCCAAAAGGAAGGAAATATTTTTTACCCGATAGCCAAGAAGTAGGGTATTGTTTTTGGAATGTATCTGTGTAACTATCGCGTAGTTACCACATTTCCGCTTTCGATGTATGAAAATCAAAACGTGAGTTTCATCAATTTGTAGCTTTCGAAATAAGTGTACCTAGGTACTACTTATTGCGCTTGGCTGAGGGATCTTAATCGATCACCAAAGTTAAGCAACGTTCCCAGAGGCACACATTTGGATGGGTGACCGTTTAGTGGCATAACATCTGAGCGCTTCCGGGCTTCGGAGGGCACGTTAAATATTCGGTCCCAGTTGTCATCGATTGATAGCAGTCGTTAAGCCATTTCATAGGTACTTGGGCCGCCTGATAAACTCTGACACCAGAGGAAACCCATATTTCGGTCACGTTCCCAGCCGTTGCAGAATTAGGTTTTGTTGTTATTCCACAGGAACCGTACAATTTTACGGGATAAAAAGTATCATATGTCCTATTCCAGGACCTAAAGTACCTGCATACCAAATTTCATCAAAATCAGTTCAGACACACACACACAGACTTTCGCATTTATAATATATGTAGGATTTAATAAATGTTTGTCAATAAAACTGAACTAAATGGGCTTTGTAAATTCTTTTATAATTAAAATTAAGGAGACAGCCGCGTTCCTATTGTGTTGACAGGAAAGGAAGTATTCAAGGTGACGTACAGGAGCACGCAAGTCAACTGGAGTTAAATGGGGTTAATAGTTACAAGAACTTGAAGAGCGAGTAACCATATTCTTGCTTATTGAATTAATTGGAAGTTTCGTTTATATTAAATATTGCAATGATTTCAGACAGACCCAAAATTTTAATATTAAAATATCCTGATTACAAGATAGCGCGAGAAATAATACGGTTTACTAGCACACTATCCTTAAATACATTGTTTCGATATTTGTAAATCAGAATTGTATAATGTCATTAAATTACTATTACTTATTATTCAATTTTACTGAATAAATAACTACGATTACAGTAACTAATTGATACACGTTTGCTAGTGTGTTGTACAAAGCGGAGCTAACATCAGAGAACGATTTTCAAAATGTTCTGATAATGACGTAGAAAATACGCCTTTTCAGAACATGAATAGATTCCCAAGAGAAAGTTAAGGGTCTATTCGATTTGGACAAGACTCAAGTGAGTTAAAATTTATTCGTGAAATTCTCTTTAAACTGCTTACTACAGTATAGCGTAAATATTAACTAAACAAAGGAGATGATACAGATTTGAAAAAAAGGGCTGTACAAGTTGTTATCTGGGGCGAGAAAATATTAAACTGATTTCCAATTATTTTGTATAAGAAGTATCAATAAACGTATACTCTCAGATTTCAAATTAGTTTATTAACGCAGCATTATTAAACAAAATGTGTCCTTGAAGCCATGGAGTGGATGGATATGTTTAATGTTACGACATAAATCGAGTGGCCAGACGACTAAGTGGATTCTTGTGCCTTGTCACCGACACAGTTTGAGCACACTCGGAAGCCAAATGCACCGCGATGCTCCCGAGTTATGGGCCATCTTTCGTGCGGCGCCAGAACAAACATAAAGAGGACAAAGAGAAAACAAGGGAGCGCGTGAAGAAGGCTTGCAAGCGACGTCGCTTGCGGGATGAAGAGCCCGCTCCGGACGTGAACGGGGAAATTGATTTCCAGATATGGAACTCAGGAACAGGGACACGATTACCTCATCCCACGTGGCAGCACGCGGGAAGAATCTTAGAAATGAACCATGCACGAGATGTAACTATAGTCCATTCACGGCTACTTCCAACATTTCTGTAGCCCTGCCGAAGTTCTACTTCTAGGATATTCCTCCGCCTAATTCAGACAAATCTTAACCAAGTATAGAACATTTCACCAAAGGGACAGCGCACCGCATTCATGCGCACTCAGTTCAATCATTATTTGCATAAGAACTATTTCTTACTAGGCATAACCTATACAAATTTTATCTCTAATAATGTTCATATTATTTGTAAATAAAATTTTAATATTTGTATATAAATTATTAGCAATACTTCAACATAAGCATAAATCCCTTGCTATATATGAAATATTTAGGAAACAATTAAATCCATAATATCCAGTAATACCTTATCACCTACAATCTCCCACAGGTAATTCCACTTGAATAACTAGCTTTAGCAAGTCCTGTAGACTTGGCGGTTTTGTAGCAAACGCAAAAAAAAAACATACTTTTCTCTAGCAATAGATTAAAAATAATAATTTCAACCAAACTATATTCATTGCACGGAAAACCCAACACTTTTACACATCTAATCGTCTCACTTACAAAATCTTGCATATATTCACCGGGGCGTTGAAATATAGGTAATATTTTCTTTTGATAAAGTTGAACAGCTACCGGGGTACCAATCTGACTCAACATAGCCTGACAAAATTCAGTAAACTGTAACCGCTTCTGTATACCTTGCCCTACAACACATTGCAACGATTCTGGAACTTTGGAAAATACCGCGGGGTACAAAACTTACACGTCACAGATAGTAAGTGATATAATTTCAACCACCTGAACGAGTAGAGTNAAAATACCGCGGGGTACAAAACTTACACGTCACAGATAGTAAGTGATATAATTTAAACCACCTGAACGAGTAGAGTCACTATCACTACGCCTAAACTAAAACTACGTAGTGCAGTAAGCCCATCACCAATAGAGCTAAAAAGATGTTTCAACAGCTTGTAAACCTTGATGGACTCACCCTAGTGGCACCAGTAGATCCGCCTTTCTGGACCACCTCACGCATCAGCTGCCTCAGTACGTCAATGCTGACCTCGGCTTTGAACACTACTCCAGCATCTTTTAACGCGGCTTGAAAGGATTATTTGTACCAACTGCTTCCGCTGAAGTCATTTTGGAATGAGGTTGAGCACCGAAATTTTCAATCACTTCAGAACTGTGGCAAACTCTTGGTAACTTATGTCTTGTTATTAGACTTTGCGGTATTTAAAAAATTTCCCATGCATTTGTAGGTTCTTGCACTGGTGCAAGACCTTTGTGCAATCTACTTCTCAGATGACTTCTTATTAGAGATGGTTTGTAAAGTGGTTACAAGTTTCACGCTTGACAAATGGCTGATGAGGTTTCTTATTATTTCTTTTCATAAAAACATCACGCTTACTATTCGTTCCAAACATTACCAGTTGCATTAGCCTTTTCCATTGCCATGGTCGTCTTCCTACAATTAGACATAAGTATCTTTTCATTTGTATTCATTTATTATATATATATTTTTATTTCACGAGCGCATTCTTAGTATGTATTTTCATTCCCTTAAATAAAAAAAGTATCGCTGCTAATTCTTAGCGCGCCTTTTTCTAAACGCAAATCTTAGAGCAACTTTTTCTAAACGCTGCACACGCCCGTGCCCGAATCGGTATTAACATAGTTTATGGTTCTTTTCAAACAATTAGTTTTAGAAGTGGGCTGAAAATGGATGGGTATTTTTAACCCATTAACAATTAAATGTGGGTTGAAAACGGATGGTTATTTTTAATCGATTAGTTTTTAAAAGTGGGTTGAAGACGCGTATGGTTATTTTTAATCCATTAGTTTTTAAAAGTGGGTTGAAGACAGATGGGTATTTTTAACCGATTAGTTTTCATAAGGGGGTTGAAGACGGATGGGTATTTTAACCCATTAGTTTTTAAAAGTGTTTTGAAAACGGATGGTTAAAAGCTATGGTGCAAATGCATACTCATAGCTGGATTGCACAGTTTCCTTAAGAGGTAGGAGAGAAATACAACCATGTGTACCTAGGTATATCTATGAATGGAGACCCACTGATAAAGATGTAATTTCCACAGTATAGAACAACGATCAAAACGCTTCAAGCCAGTTCAGTGTGTTTCGCGTAGGTGCGATGGGGCGCTAGGCGAGCTTTATTGTCGCCTAACTTCTGGGCCTTCAACGTGCAAAACAGCTTCAAGTAAATAGCAGCCACAGCCCAGCTGCAAACGTCCAGCAAATTGACGTGCGTCAGCCTACAAGCAAGGCAGTTGCATTGACGTGGGTATTACGTTCATATGGACACTGCAGACATGTTGTCCGTTGACGGACAGCAAGATTAGTTACTGAAATTGCCGCATCCTTGTAATGGCAATGTACGTCACCGCACGGCATCCGTCGACACGCTTTTAACTAGGTAATTACTGTGTAGAGCTCTCGTGCTGTGGCTAGTCGTCTGCTGGTTTTCTTTGTGGAGTTAATGTATTTCGAGAATTTTACGACTGTTTCTAATTATGAAAATCGGCGAAGAAGTTGACGAAGAACCCTTCAATGAAATAAAAATGTTAATGTCTCTTGAAAACGGAACCTAATTATTAAAAAAACTTAAACGATCAACAAACCAAAAGAAATTGTCCTGTAGAAATTTTGCCTAGGGTTTTGTAGATATTGCTGTGATGGGATGAACTCACTATTCTCTGTTCCTGACGAAGTATTTTCATACATGAGACGTGCAAAACAACACGTTTGTTTCCGCAGACCTTCATATTCAGCAGATACAAATCGGTACGGAATACAGCTACGCAATATGGACTGCAGTGCGGTGACGTAG